>JAOBRD020317694.1:0-18681 GCA_027575215.2 Hydrozoanthus sils | reverse complement strand
GTGCGCTATATGGGAAGTTTAACTGCATGCCCATTTAACCAGTGTCATACTACTTTACATCACTCACTAGTAAGTGCACTAATTGGGAAGCTTAACTGCATGCCCATTGGTACCTGCTAACATTATGAAATATAACCTACAATGAAACTGAATGTTGCAATTGCACCGATAAAAAGGAATGATGAAAAAAAGTTGGTATCAAAAACCTTTGGAGTTAAAGCATCTTCAAATTGTGCGAAAATTTATACCTATAGTTATAATAGTAAAAGTTATGATCAAAACTGTAGAGGTCAATACATTTACCTGTAAACCAGTAAAACTATAAACATTTTGCAGTATACTTTTGTAACGGTCCTATTAAAGGCTGGTCGGGTTATCAGGTTTCTAAGGTAAGGCAATGATAGTAGCAGTCATTTCACGACTGTAGTCTTGTGAAAACGGCGTTGTCAAATTAACGGGAGGGTCGCGCTTGTTGTACAGCGGAGTTTCAATGTTCCTTGGGTTATTCTACTTGATCAACAGTACCTGCGCTTGAATGTACTGGAAGAAAGTTGTTGTATGGTTCTCCCACAGATGATACACGTAACCAAAAATATTGGCAGCCAGCTGATGTGGAAGAGAAGAATAAAGAGGTCACAAAACTGATCTAAACTTGGAGGGCAACACATATAGGTACAGTTAATCTCGAATTTGGATAATTCGCAAACCCCGCTTATTCGAACACACTTCAATTTCCCAAGATTTGATCTTAGATACAAAATCAGTTACTTTAAACTTGGTTAAAATGCCTATGAAGTGAAATTTTCGGTATAGATTTTGTTTCCTCAGTGGATAGACTCTGCTAAGTGAGGAATAGCGGTTAAGAAATTTTGTCAAAATTTTTTATGGTTCTCGAGAAATTAACATTTAAAGTTTTCAACTGATGACGTCACAAGGTAAGAAGGCTGAAGTTTCAATTTTTTGAAACCTGCTGCAAATCCATAACCTTTTCATCGTCTTGGCAACAAACTCGGTTCCAGGCCCCCATTTGTAAAAAAGCTAATTTTTTGCTGTTCCAAGAACATTCACCGAGACAATTAAGCCAAATCATTGTCTTTTCTTTTCAATGGTAGGACAAATAGAAATTTTGTTGTGATTTGTTAAACAACTTCTGGTTTGACGAAAAAACCTCATTACCTAAGAAATTCTGATTTGAAGCCTGGAACCCAGTTTGTTGCTATGGCAACAAAAATTAGTAACAAATCTGAAGAAAACCTCCATATAAATCATTCATCCAAATTTGGCTAAAATTCACCCAAAGGTTATGGATTTGCAGCAGATTTCAAAAAATTGAAACTTTGCCTTCTAACCTTGTGACGTCATGAGTTGAAAACATTGAATGTTAATATCTCAAGAACCATAAAACATTTTGACAAAATATTTTCACTGCTACTCCTCATTTGGCAAAGTGTATCCACTGAGTTACAAAAATCTATACCAAATATTTCACTTCATAGACACTTTAACTCGAAAACCCGGTAGTTTGACCTCTTTTTTTGTTTTCCATCGGAGTTCGAATTAAAGGAGTTACACTGTATAACGCAAAGACCCAATCGCACTCTGCGTTGAAGTACAATAAATAAGAAAAGATAAAAGACTAAAAAAAAGAGTGATCCACAAAATTGAATGTAACAATTATTTACACCTTCTCAGTTATGTATTGACAAAGCTGAAATAAATGACACGCGGTTGCAAAGATATGACGTTTATTATCGATCAGTAATTATAATACCCTATATCAGCATGCACAACTACACCTTTTGCTGTTCATTTACGCAAAACGTACATTCATTTACGCCAACAGTTGAAACTACACGGCGAATAAACGTTCATTAGCACTTCGATGATTTTTCATTTGCGCGAACGAACTTTCAATAACGCTATTTGCATTGTACCAACATTAAATAGTGTCAGCAGACGAACAATTGCACCTTTGGACAATTAAAGGTAACAAGTATACTTTCAATCTCACTAAAGGAAAATCATTAACACCAATAGAAAATCAATTGCATAGTATGACAATCAACGGCGTGTTAGAGACATACAATAGTGCAATTTGCAAAGAGACGCACAATCAATTGCACCTTTATACAATCGTTTGTACGAAGCAGTCAATCATTAGCGTGAACCGACAAACGTTGGTATTTTAAAACAAACATTTGGGAAAAAAGGTAATCATTAGTGACATTCATGGTAGGAAAATGAATTTTAGAACACTGAACAAGAATACAAGAGTATGCACAAAATTGTTTGAATTTTATGCTATTTTCATGCACAACATTTTGCTAAAACTGATATAAAATCAAGGAGATCAAAACACAGTACGTTTTCCTCGAACGAGGGCAAAGTTTATGCGACGAAAGACGAAACTTGAAGATGTTTCAACCGCGAACAACAAATAAAATTGTACTCCAAACTTCTCGGTTCTTCTCCAAAAACTAACTCAACACCGCTCACGTAATTAACTACCGCCCGTCAGTTCCCAGCCTGCACCGCGCATCAATCATGAACATGCCTCAATCACGTTCTGAGTACGAGCAAAAGTTTACGATGATTTTTTCTCACCCATCACAATAAATTCGAAATGCTTCGCATTCCGAATTTTAAAAAAAGTACCAACATAAGAGTCTGTAGGCAGTGCTGGTCTTCAGTTCAAATCAAGACCATCAAATCATCATCGTTATCAAATGACCAGGAAAACCAACACTTGCTGGTAGTCGGCTATCGAGTTTATAGAGATTTGCCTATCTCACAATGCTCAGTAATTTGCACCAATTGCAGGGCACAGTATTACAGACCGAACAACATCCAACATAAACTCTCAAAGACATAACTGAACACTAACTGAGTGCAACAACAAATTCGCCAAGAATTTTTCTTTCCTCCTTCCAGCTTGCATCCAATTATCTGGCAAATTTTCTCTCAGCCTAGCGATGGACACTTTTGAACAGCTTAGTTTCTTCATCCTCGTACAGCTGTGGCTGTGCGGTGTGTGTCGTGGGGCAACTGCATACTTCGTATAGGGAACTTCAACGCCATGAAGCTGCTTGAAAACTGAAGATTCCTCTTCTCTGCTTAGAATATTTTTCTCAATCACATTCAAAGAGAAACTTCTTAATGGCATAACCGGAAATCGAATGAGAGTATGATGTCCTCCCCAAGAACATCTCACTTCTCTTTCCCGTTTAATTCCAGTCCTTGTCTCATACATTTTTTCTCTGCCCAGCAATCGACTGCTTTGAACAGTTCAACTTCTTGTACCGTGAGTGAATCTTTCTCCAGGACATACTTTAACAAGAACCTATCGATATCAAAGAAGGACTCTGAATTCACAGCTTTATCAGTTTTTGCTTCTATAATCTCCCAGCAACTTGACAACAGCTTTTCGTCCTCGTATTTATGCACATGAGGCAAAACAGAAAACACATTCTCCACCGAAAGGTTCTCTTGAAGATATTTTGAACATATTTCTCTCAGTAAGGGAATCATGTACTTCGTTGCCAAGTACAAAACTCGCATCACACACTTTCCGGTGAGGTGAACATTGTCACAATACAAAAATCGCAAAAACTCGAAGACTCTTCGAATTCAAATTAGTCGCTAAAATTTCAGCTTCACGAAACTTGAGCCTAATTCAAAACAAAAAATCAAGTTTTCGAAAAAGCCGCATGAAAATCGAGTGTTAACTTCAGCAACTACGTATGATTACACGATGCAATGGACCTTTTTGTATACAAGAAGCTGCTGATAAAAGTAAACTGCCGGTGCAAGTGATCAGTTTTATTCTCGAACTGAAGTAAATACATACAAAATCCAGCAGGAAATGGCGTTATTCATAACTCAGAAAAAGGTGTTATTTATAACTCAGAGTGGTATTTCATTTAAGAATTTAAAAGTTCCTCCATGCTGGAGTTAGCCGTTACTTCAGTTCAAGCCTAAGCATGCGCGCCAAAGTCTATGCTTAAGATCAGCGATACCTTGAGGATCTAGAACTTGCTTCCATTGGTCTTAACCCACATTCTCGTTGTAAAAGAATTGAAAAACAATAGGAACATTGCAAAAATACTAAAATTTAGGGACAAAAAGTTCCAACGTTTCGACAGCACTTCTGCTATTATATCAAGTGAACAATAAAAACAATATCCCTGAAGAGGGGTTCTGAACTTTTAAATTTTACTTCGGCTTTTTTTATTCTTGTAACTAGCTCTTTCTAATAGAAAATAAATTGCCAGTTGCAGCGAGATGAAAACATTTGCTTTCATTTGCTTTGTAGTGGTTTGTTGGGTTTTGCGACAAAAGTGAGGAGTTGTTAGTAAAAGAAACTTTTGTACATAACAATTATTTGCTGTTTCCTAAAAGTATTATTGTGCAAGTACTGAAACCTACAAGGAGAACGCCACAGATAATTTCCCAAATTCCCCGTTCCAAAAAGCTGAATTTCCGTAGCGATTTCAAGCGGATTTGTAGGGTTTCGAGTGCGTTGGGTAAAATTCTCCGTATCTCAAAAATTTTTCGGAATCGAAACGAAAGAAACCTATTTTCTTTTATCCCACATAGACCTCGTTTCATCCAAAAGTTTTCAGCGGAATCTAAAACTCGACCCAAATCGAGTGGTCGATTCTTACGCGGACAGCCTCTTAATACACAAAAAAGGAATTATAAAAGATTTGTCATTCTTTTTGATACTGTAAATCAATCTTCTTGTAATAAGTCATTTATCCAAAAGAATAATATTAAATCAATACATAACAAATTTTGATATTCATCAGTAAAAATGTCTCGTTTTTTCTTTCCTAATAAAAGTCAAACGATGACAGGCCATTCGAAAACGTAAACAACGACTAAGAGAACAATAATTTTAACTTTGGTCACGAAAGAAAGTAAAAAGCTGATGTTCTCTTCAAAACCATACACCTTGTAATTGGTGTAACTGGATAAACCTCTGACGTCACAATTTCGTGAACAGCAACCCGGAAACGCCAAAAGTTTTGTCACAGGCTGCAGTCTTCACTATACTGACGAACTGCAACAAAATCTCTCTTGTATCGTTGAGTTAATTCCCGTAAATCAATACCACAATGTCGTCTCTACTGAGCGACAACTCCAACTGGCAGGTTTCAAAGAGAACGCTGTTAGAACGGAACAGGTTCATGTTCAACAACCCATTGATGAGCGACGTGAAGTTTGTTGTCCCAAATAGTGATTATGATTCGTCGGAGAAGAAAAAACTGATCATCTCAGCACACAAATACGTCCTTGCAATCAGTTCTCCAGTGTTTTTCGCAATGTTTAACGGAAATCTGGCAGAGACACAGAGGGAAATCGAGCTTCCAGATTGCGACTCGGAGAGTCTTCACGAGTTTTTGCGGTTCTTGTATTGTGACGATGTTCACCTTACCGGAAAATGTGTAATGCGAGTTTTGTATTTGGCAACGAAGTACATGATTCCCTCGCTGATAGAAAGATGTTCAAAGTACCTTAAAGAGAACCTTTCATCGGAGAACGTGTTCTCAGTCTTGCCTAACGCGCTAAAATACGAGGATGAAACTCTCTTGTCACGTTGCTGGGAAATCGCAGAGGTTGACACTGAAAGTGTTGTGCAATCCGAGGCCTTTCTTGATACCGAAAGGTCAATATTAAAGTCTTTCTTGAAGAGAGATTCTCTCATGGTACGAGAAGTTGAGCTGTTCAAAGCTGTCGACCGCTGGGCCGAGAAAAAATGTGCGAGACAAGGACTGGAAGCAAATGGGAAAGAAAAGAGAAAAGTTCTTGGGGAAGACATCATTACTCTCATTCGATTTCCAGTTATGTCGCTCGAAAGGTTTTCACTCGATGTTGTTGGAAAAAACATTTTAACAATGGAAGAAGTTTCATCTGTTTTACAGCAGCTTTATGGTGTCAAAGTACCTACCTTGAAGTTCAAAGTTGACCCAAGACTTAAGTATCTATGCTGCAAACGATTTTCACATTCTCAAATAACAAGTAAAGCTGGTTGGAGTTACGACAAGTTTCCCGACAAAATTCAGTTCTCTGCTAATCGAGATATTTTATTACTTGGCGTACAGTTGTTTGGAAGTGAAAATGGTGAATACACTACTGATGTGAAAGTTACCTTTTCGGAAGAAATCTTAACCCATAAAGCTCAACACTCGAAAAGCTCTAGAAAACAGGGGGAATACTACTGTTACGACGTTTACTTTGACAGGCCTGTAACCGTTCTGGCAAAAAATGTTTATACCATTGCAGCACAAATAAACGGCCCTAGGTCTTATTCGGGTGTAAACGGAACAGCAATCATCACGACAGAGGATGTCAGCTTTCAATTTTTTTCTTCATTATCTTCATGCAATGGTACTCAATTAGATAGGGGGCAGTTTCCAAAGTTATTTTTTGCTGTATCGGGCTAAACAAGGAAAACATTTTCTTCAAATGTTTCTTGTAAACGTGGACCTGAGTTTCAATGTTACAGTACATGTAATTATAATCTACTGTAAGGGAGTTTAAAGTAAAAACTGGCTGAACTTCGACTTTTCTTTTAAAAGTTCTAAAATTAGAACAGTTTATAAGATGTCATGATATAATAACCACATTCACAAATTCAAAGAACGAATGGCAATACAAAGCAGGGTAACAAGTGTTTAGAGATAAGTTTACATATTAATCCTTTAAACCAAAATACTACAACTGTTGCCAGTTGGTACTGGTAAATTATCCTAACCAAGATCCAAATTATTTTATAGGCACTTTATAATTTAGGAGAACTTTTTATTTTCAGCATAAGAGGATTAAGTGGTTTATTTTGTGCCAAAAAATTGTATTGGTATTGCTTAGTAAAATAGCGGCTTAAAAGTAAATTAGAAATTAACCAAACCACATCAACCATTAACTGAGGACTTCGTCTAGAACAATGGGTGTTCTGTTTTGCAAAAAAAATGATTTTGCACTTAATAGATTGGAAACAGTTTAATTAAGTATCGATCCTTTTTGCTAATAAAACAAAAAAAAAGAAAAATTCTCCTAAACCCCAGTTAAGGGTTCAATGCAGAGCGCTTGATAAGTAGGGGAGGAATATATTGCAGAAGCTACAGCACAAATTAACTAACATTGCAAAATGCAAAAACTAGCTCCCTTACTTCTCTGAAAACTTGTCTGTCACTTGCCAGCCTCTTGGACACAAGCATCTTGGTCACATGGTTAAACACCAACAGAGACCTTTGCTGACATAGTGTACTGGAGCTTCTCACCCCCTGACAAAATAATAAACAAAGCTAAAAAATTTCAAGCTGCATTATAGATAGAAAAGGTCGTGTTAAGTCACTGGCAGAAGTGGGGAAAGAAAAGGAGAGCAAAATAGAGAAGACGAGAGGAGAAACGAAGAGGATAAGAAAAGAGAGCAGAAAAGAGGGGAGGAAAGGAGAGCAGCAGAAAATGAAATTAATGGAGAGCAAAAGAGAGGAGAGGAGCTCTAGCAGAAAAGAAGAGGAAAAGAGACCAGAAGAGAGGGGAAGAAAGGAGAGCAGAAGAGTGGCGAATAAAGGAGAGCAGAAGAGTGGTGAATAAAGGAGAGCAGAAGAGTGGCGAATAAAGGAGAGCAGAAGAGAGGACAAGAAGGGAGGGCTAAAAAGAGGATAAAGATGAGAGGAGGAAAGGAGAGCAGAAGGAGGGGAATAAAGGAGACCAGAAGAGAGTATAAGAAAGGAGAGCAGAAAAGAGAAGGAAAGTAGACCCGAAGAGAGGATACGAAAAGAGAGCAGAAAAGAAGAGGAAAGGAGAGCAGAAGAGAGGATAAGGAAGGAGAGCAGAAAAGAAGGGAAGAAAAGAAAGCTGAAGAGACAACAAGAAAAGAGTAAAAAAGAGATGGGAGAATAGGAAACTAGTAGAGAAGAGAGGAAAGGAGAGCAGTAGAAATGAAATGATAGGAGAGCAGAAGAGAAGAGAGGAAAAGAGAGTAGTAGAGAGAAGACTGGGGAATAAGGTAGGAGTGGTGGGGAAGAGTGAGGACAGGACCATTAAATATTGTTTGATTCACTGTTCTGCTAATGTTTCTGTTGGTTTCCAGCCACATCAAACAGAGTTCCCAACACCAGGCATTTTGGTAACCAGTATCACTATCATTCCTGATTAAAAATCTATAACCACATGATACATACATGCAATTTATTTTGTATGCATTTTAGTTGGAGGCTGAGTTAATGCACATTATTTCTATTAATGCATTGGTAAATTATCTGTACATTGTAGTTTGGTTAGATATTATACAGAACTGTAAAAGTTAACTCAAATTTGTATTTATTTACTGCTTATTATAATGTGAATGTGAGCATCTCTCAATGGAGCATGTGCAAATTAAAAAAAACATAAACTATGTGTTATTAGAATGAAGGAAACCGCTTCTCAAGTTTGAGTAATCAGAAAAGTTTCTGAGTCACTGACGGGAATCTAACCTTCAACCCTCTGATTACCAGTCTGATGCTCTATCCACCGAGCTACAAAGACTCACATGGGGAGCCGAGTCACAGGATAAGTTCTTGTCTAGTCCCACTGGACACATGTATTGCATCTGCTAGCTCGATATGCCCAATAGCCAATTGATGTTATAATGATATTATCAAAAGATTAATGTAGAAGTTTTGCAACTTGGTGTTGTACATATATAGAATGAAGGAATTTGCTTCTCAAGTTTGAGTAATCAGAAAAAATTCTGAGTCACTGACAGGAATTGAACTTGCAACCCTCTGATTACCGACTGGTCAGATGCTCTACCCACTGAGCTACAGATACTCAAATGGGGAGCAGAGTCACTTGCGGGAATCAACCCGCAACCCTCTGATAACTAGTAATATGTTCTAGCCACTGAGCTACAGAGACTAAAATGGGGAGTGGAGTCACTGATGGAAAATGAACCCGCAACCCTCTGATTACTGGTCAGTGCTCTACCCACTGAGCTACAGATACTCAAATGGGGAGCGGAGTCACTTGCGGGAATCAACCCGCAACCCTCTGATAACTAGTAATATGTTCTAGCCACTGAGCTACAGAGACTAAAATGGGGAGTGGAGTCACTGACGGAAAATGAACCCTCAACCCTCTGATTACTGGTCAGATCTTCTACCCACTGAACTACAGAGACTCAAATGGGGAGCGGAGTCACTGACAGAAATCGAACCCGTAACCCTCTGACTACTGGTCAGATGCTCTACCCACTGAGCTACAGAGACTCAAATGGGGAGTGGAGTCACTGACGGAAATCGAACCCGCAACCCTCTGATTACTGGTCTGATGCTCTACCCACTGAGCTACAGAGACTCAAATAGGGAGCAGAGTCACAGGATAAGTTCTTGTCTATGTATTATTATTATTAACATTATTAAGTTCTCCCTAGATTGCTAACTGCACATTAGGTTTTCTTTTTGCATTGCCTCAAGAGAAATCTAAGAATTACTTTTAATCTCAAGCTATACACAATTCCAGTTCTTTAAAATGTGCATACATGCATCATTGTAGCTCTTAACTATTGCAGCTGCTAATACTACTGAATTGGTCAATTCCTTTTCAGCTGTTTTTTCCAAGGTACAATTTGCAAACATTTTAACAACAAACTTATGCAAAAAACCTAAAACAGTGCATTAATTTTTTGTGGGATAGCTTAAAGTGCCTATGAAGTGAAATTTTCGGTATAGGTTTTGTTTTCTCAGTGGATAGACTCTGCTCAGTGAGGAATAGCGACGAAGAAATTTTGTCAAAATTTTTTATGGTTCTCAAGATATTAACATTTAATGTTTTCAACTGATGACGTCACAAGGTTAGAAGGCAAACTTTCAATTTTTTGAAATCTGCTGCAAATCCATAACCTTTGGGTGAATTTGAGCCAAACTTGGACTGATGATGTATCTTACTGTTTTCAGAATAGTAACAAATTTTCATTGTCATGGCAACAAACTCGGTTCCAGGCCCCCATTTCTTTTACATGGTAGGACAAATAGAAATTTTGTTGTAATTTGTTGAACAACTTCTGGTTTGACAGAAAAACTTCATTAACTAAGAAATTCTGATTTGAAGGCTGGAACCCAGTTTGTTGCTATGGCAATGAAAATATGTGACAAATCTGAAGAAAACCTCAAGATAATCATCCATCAAAGTTTGGCTAAAATTCACCCAAAGGTTATGGATTTGCAGCAGATTTCAAAAAATTGAAACTTTGCCTTCTAACCTTGTGACGTCATGAGTTGAAAACATTAAAAGTTAATATCTCGAGAACCATAAAACATTTTGACAAAATTTTTTCACCACTACTCCTAATTTAGCAGGGCCTATCCCCACTGAGTTACAAAAACCTATACCAATATTTCACTTCATAGGCACTTTAAAACAAAATTTAATAGGAAATTTCAAAACTCTATTACACAATTATTTGTCACACTTGAGTGACGAGATATTGGATCCTGAAAAACAAATAGGACTTGTTATGTTTTTCTGTGTAGTACTGACAACAAATCTCAAATTCATGCTATGTAATTCAACTCCACAATTGTTTTCAAATTAGTTAATAATAATCTAACTTACTTCTAATAACCTCGGAAACAGTTCTTGCCATGATGTTGTTTCAATTCGGGCAACCTTGGAAATCAAAACAGCAATTTGTGTGGCAATCTGTGGTGAAACAAAAGTCATATCACACTTGAAGAACATGTATCAGATGATTGCTGTTTTTGTAGACCGAGGAAGTAATTGTCCAGTTTCTCTTTAAAGAGTTTGGTGGTTCCAATATAATACTATAAAAAAAAAACTTTAAAAAGTACTTTGCAGTATCAGCACCCTGTCATTTCTTTTAGCTGCCTAGAACACTGTACAGTAAAGACTGACTTCAAAAAATAAACAAATTCTCAAAATTTCAATTACACTGACACAGCTACATACTCATATATGAAGAATGAAATATTAATGCACAAATCATAATAAAGTTTCCACTTTAAGAAGCTTAAGTTGTATATGACAGTGTACAGTAACTTATACAAACATGCATACACATGCCTATGGAACTGTAGTTTACCTGGTTCACTGGTTCATTGAGTGATGCGATGAGATGGCTTCTGATGAACTCTCTTTCACTCTCAGCCATAGCACTAGCAAAAAAAATTTTCAATTAATTTTAAAAATTGGCTAAGCTGGATGTTTTCTGTACAAAATATACAAGCAAAAACAGTTAAAGTAAAGACTTGACAAAGCTCCCTGATAAATTCAATCATGTAAAGCATTGTCTTGGAAATTGATTTGGAATTTATGGTTAGTACTAGCTTTACTTAAAAGTATTTTCCAATCAAACAGTCAAGTAGAAAAAACGTATACTGGTTAAGCAATGGAAGTGTTCTATTAAAAAATTTGTTGACTTCAGTTGTAACATGATATGAAATGCTTTCACAAACAACATGAGGACACTTTCACAGTTTGAATGGATAACAGAATTGGATAACTAGATTTCACTTGAATCCAATAAGCACAATTTTAAAATTTGCTACACTAATAATTGTCTTTTTTAAAGTTTATCATAAAAACGAAAAAGTTAAAATACTCAGGTAACAACGATGATACAATGTTGCAATTAGATTCGATCATTATCCAAGGAATGAGTTTGAAGATACTCAACGTTCTTGGTTTCTATATGTAGCTGGTACGTACATACAGTATGTCTTGAATATAAATAGTTACACCAAATCCCTTTCAGTTTCAGTTGTATTCATATTAATTAGTTATGGTAAATTCTCCAAGCTAGAGCATGTGCTTGTCATGGTACAATATTAATAGGCCCTTTGCAGCTGGCAGTCACATGACCACACCTATACTGCACCTTAATTAAGTTAATTAGCTATAATGATAAATTGATGTTCAGAAATGAAAAAAGCTGGTCAATATTAGTTAGAAATTAGGCATAGTTTCAAGTCTCAGCATTATGTACTTCATAAATGATAGCATGTACAACGTAAAATTTTTCTAAGTAAATGTATGTGAAAATGGTATTGGAGAGGAAGGCTTGTTCTTTAGTCATACAATTGCAAATCCTAAGAAAATATCCTATTTTCTGTTACTCGCCATTTCTTACATATATTTTAAGGTCAAAAGCTGAAAGTTTGCCTTTTTAACAATGTCAACCTGCTCTTTCAATTCCATTTCTGGATACCATTTTGTTGTTGCTGCTTGGTTTAGGGTAGACATGGTCACACGACCCCGGCCTAGCTGTAAAGAGCCTATTTTGGGAGCACTTTACTTCTCACCGTGTAGTTCCCTTTGCTGACCACTTCTAATTTTTTTCCTTCAGTACCAAATTATGTGTTCTTTTGTACATTTTATGCAATGAGAAGCTATATATTATTGATAACTAACTTGGACTGAAAAGGGTTAAAAGAATTGCAAAATAATAGAGAGAAAAAACCTCTTGAATTCAAATATGTGAGGGACCAAAATCATAAACAAATTTATTTCTGTTGAGTTCAAAACCATTGACATAATTTATATTAGGTGCTTGGATGCAAAAACAATTTGATTTTAGGCCTCTGACAAACAATCTGCCATCACATCATGGTAAGCATGCATGTCATGTCATTGGCTATCATAAGCTACTACGTATACAGTAAACAGATGATTCAAATTTCTAATACTATCTTTTATGTAGTACACAGATAATGGTTAGCCATGGGAGTATTCCATGGAAATGTAGTATCTACACACTAGAAGCTACATTAGATAATTATATGAAACCATGCATTCCAGAATCTAGTTTCAGCAATTAAATTTAAAAGATGGTTGGCCAATAGGGCAGTTCCAAGGCCTATTGTATTAAACAGTTTCAAAAGAAAGTAACAGACAAGTGTTAGAAATATTTTTTGTATACAACAAAGAAAACACATTGATACTAACTACACATGACTTCACATAAATCATACATACTGTGGTGCTGTCTTTCTCCAATATCTATCAATTCCATTCTTGATGCAAAGCACAGCTAGCCAACGGATATTTATATCAAGGCTTTGGTTGCGGAAAATTTGCTATAGAGTAATTCAAAATCATAATTACAAACTTATAAATTAAAGAAGAATATCTCAGTGTTAAATAAATTCAATTTTAAAATAGGAATTAGCTGCCAGAATAATAACAATTGCTTGACAGGATGACTAATTTTTCTCTTGGCCCAATTTATTCAGAGAGTTGTGGACCAAAATGACTCATAACCTGGCCAAAACTTTGTCAATTCCAAGGAGCTGGTGGGTGCTTTTAAAGGGGCAGTTCCACGTGTCAGAGTACTGCAGGGTTCTAATTTGTTGACGGCTTGTTGACATTTGATTTCGTGTTGGGTGAACAAGTTTTCAAGTTTAAACAAAGGAATAACAAGCGGTCACCGAGCAAGTATCACTACTGGATGATTGTCTCTTAAAAGCCTCTAAAAATCCTCTTAATATTGGGATATTTGGTGATGCACCCTCTTAAAAACCTCTGAAAATTGCAATTGACTTTTGGCTGTCATGTAGTCATCTTCTTTGGCATTGAAGTTGTCGATCTGGCTTCTGTTTTATAAAAAAGTGACAAACTATGTACAGACTATCAGTTGTATTTTTTGACCTTTTTGTTCTGGCTGTTGTTGAATTCATTTGTGGCGGTCAGGGGTTGCCGGCTTACGACCATTCTAACTTTAATTCATGGCAGATTTCAAAGTGGCAGTGAGTGCCTAAAATAGTCTACAACATGAGTAAGTTTAAGCTTATAAACTCTTCGCTTGGATTCAAGACCGAGAATGCGTTTACCTGAAGATCACAAATAATGTCCACAGTTTGTGGAAGAAATGGAAGATATCTGGGCAGTTTGCCTCCTATTCTGCATTTGCTGCATACTTTTTTCTCTCAAGATAAAGATCGAGATTCAAAGGTGAGAAGAATTATTTTGCCATGAATTTTGCTTTGTGTTTATACTTTCAAGGGTCACTTGCTGCAGCCCAGACTGTTTTTGCAGAATGGTGAAACTGTATAAAGTTGAAATGAATTGTCAGTCCCGCAATTTTATGAACAAAAGCAAACGCTTTTACTCCGAAGCATGGAACAGCCCCTTAATTATAAAGTCACCCACTAGAATACATATTAAGGGAATAAACAACTTAAAGAACCCTTTCCACCTCATGGTAGAAGCCTTGTAATAAGTTGAAATCTGCCATTTTAGGTGGTCGCTAAAAAGTATAGTAATCAAAGCAATGTGGAAATCTCCATCTGTAATATTCTTAGCTACTTAACAATTTTCAGTTTACTTATTAAGTCGAAAGTTTATGTCATTTTAGTTTTGTAATCCAAAATTTCAATTCATATTGGCACATTTGACGGTGTTTTTCGGTTTGATATGAAGGCTGATAGGTCTCCCAAGCAAGGGAGACCTCAATCAAAGAATTTAAGATCGTGAAAAAATTGTCTTTTAAATCTGTTCTAAAGATACAGAAGAACAAGAAACAGACATCTGGACATGGGCAATATGCAATGCTCACACAGCTTTTATGCTAAATAATTGTTGCACTGTGGCCCTGGAAATATAATCAAACAGCACACAGAAATTGACAACAAAGCAGCAGCAATTAGATTTTGGTGTAAAAAAATTGTTTAGAGGAGATAATAGGACTCTTATATCTTCTGTAGACTTCACAATATCATCTTTGTGCCTATCAAGGCATTAACTGACAGTCTCAGTGCATTTTCCATCTCAATGATTTGCTATTGGCCATTCTCCTGCCGCAAGAACAGTTTGGCACCGCACTTTTGGCCCAAGTTCTTGCAGGGATATCCTGGAGGTTGTTCAACTGTTTTGTTTTCGACTACAGGTATTCTTGCTTTTCACATGACTGCAATTAGCAAAAATTCAAATAGAGCAACATAATAAACACTTAAAGGTAAAGCACAAAACAATCAAATTTCACTTATCACAGGTTCGACCCAGCGATCACACAGAACTTGATTCTTTATCGCCTTTGACTTAGACAATATTTATTTCTGCTTCACTTTCTTCATAAATGACCAATCCATATTTGTTTTAATGTCTTTCATTTTACTCAAGAAGCACCAGATGTTCTATAGGAATTGTAGAACCTACAAAGCTTTTGCATTCTTCGATGAGAAAATCGCAGTCTATCTTCTTCATACTGAGAATAATTGTTCAGCGCATGTGAGAGGCTAGTTTTCGCATTGAATATGATATGTGGTCTGTCTTATGTCACTTAACTGTTCTGCTCTCTGATCAAAGTGAACAACACAAAAATGACTTCACCAGGCCCCTACTGTGAGATGGAAAATTAATGGTATCTTTAACTTCCTTGCTCATAGTCTTAAAAATTAATACATTACTAGTTGTTAAAGTAAAAAAAAATACAGGCTTTAAATACAAAGAAATTGTCCTTCTACAATCAGGACTCTTAAGCTGCCTACTTTCAAATCAAGACTTTACATTGAAGTTTTATGTATTTTCTATGGTATTCCTCTGCCTACTTCCAATTTTAGTGCCACCTATCTCACAACTTACTGAAATTACTCAGCACCAGTCATGCTACAGCATTTGTCAACTGAAGGGCCTCGATCTTTTGGTGGGTTTAAATCTGTTCTGATCATATAACTCACCACACACTAGCTGATTTTTTTGTCACAAGATTCATTGGGCCAAGGGCCCATGCCACATTACACAAACTGTTTTCCATTTGTCACATGCTTGCAATTTCACTTCTAATTGGCTAATGCACAAAATTAACAAAATTCTCTGGTCAAATGTTTATTTTTGTGACCTAGCTATATATAGCTTGTTCAGATCTTCCTGATGAGTCACAACAAAAAAAATTGTGCCCGACCTTTGTTTGTAATTGCCACTTATACCTGACTTTTTGTTGCAGACAAGAATATGGGGCCCTGGTTCAGACAAAAAATTGTGTAGTGTGTGGTGGCCTTAATAAGGGTACAATTTGAAAGTGTAGTTAAACATAGCATAGTGATCATGATGTTTGAGTCAGGAACAAATGGACAGTATATTGTTGTTCTTGTACACTTTTTATCTACCGGTATCTAATTTTTCATTAGAAATGCAGGAGATTTCTGTAAAATGTGGGAGAGTGGGAGATCAAGTGAAAATGTATAAGTCTCCCACAAAATGTGGGAGAGTTGGCATCTCTGTTATTAATTATTTTTAAGCCTCTTTCTCTCTTATAGGCCTTATCCCCTTCTATCCAAATTAAAGCCTATAAACAAGCCCTGTATACGTAGTGATGTTATAATAAGATCAGCTATGATGTAAGGTTTGGAGTAGACAAACACTTAGATTAGGATCCCAGGCAATGTTTGTTCAACTTTATTTTGTATTAATTTTTTAGTTCAGATGTTGTAAGCACCTGAGCAAAGTCAATTTGCACAGTGCCTGGCCTTTGATGAAATCCCTGCTAACTCCAACTACAACAATCCCTGCTAACAACAACTACATATTAACTAGCTTTTCCAGTTGAAATTTAATTTTTTTACAATAGTACAAATTACATATAGGAAGTTAAAAAAACAATCAGCGGACCAATAAGTGCTGAGCATTGCCCTGTCACAATGTCTGTTGAAATTGACTTGAAGAACATTTACTGAACCATGAAACTGCACATACAGTATCTGCAGTATTAATTTTTTGAATTGGGGCAAGTCTTAAGAAAGTTGTTCAGAATGTTAGAGTTTCATGTGTATAAATTCCTGTGTTAAACAATCCGATTTGCTCATTCAAGTACAAATTTAGATCTGGTTGTTGACTTATTTCAGCAAGTTTTTTTTGTTTATGTTGCACAAGTTATCACCTTATATATTAAGTGTAATTCAGTGAAAACCAGAGAAAATCAAATATACATGCAATTTTAGGCCTCTATATATGCTATCAAATAAATGCTGGAAATTGCATTAAAGCTTGTACAAATATTTTGTAGACGTTTGAAGTCAACATTACTGTAATTGCAGAGGGAAGCAATTCAACTATTGTGGAGTTTGACTCATGGAAATTTATTTGTGCTTCAAAGGTGTATGTCTTGTTCAATAAATTTCTAAATCTCATCTCTCGCACTCTCACTGGCTCAGTAGCTCAATCTTAGCATTTTGTCACTGCATTGTTACCTATTCTTTTGTTACAGTTACGCTCTGAACGAGACTTTTTCTGGCTAAAACATGCTCGTACAGCGTTATGATCTACCACCTCACTCGTTCACTCTTTGGCAAAAATAAGTTTAAAATATTTGATCTTTTAGATGTGTGGAAAAACGCTCGCCTCGAAGCATTAAGATGTGTGTGGAGACGTGCACGAGTGATCGCACGCCTCTCAGGGCAACGCTTGGGTATAATGGCCAATCGTTGGTCAATCGAATATCACACAGAAAACCCCTAACAATATTATCGATTGGCATTAATTGCTATAGAATTTTTCCAGGCTTGAAATAAAAATTATGCCCCTTTTCGGTAATCCATCAAGGAATATCACAATGTTTTCAATCATCAATGATTGATCTTGCATCAATCTATCAATTAGCATTGATTAGCATTTTCGTCCATCATCGATTTCATCAACTAAGTGAGGTGTGATTTTTTATGAGCATGGAGGGGGGGGGGGGGCCACACATTTTCGAATTTCGAAGCATAAAATTGCAGTAATAAGAGGAGAAGTGAGGCAATTTTTTAATAGGCCAAAAAGAGGGGAGCTGGGTCAGAAAAATTTCTGCTCCTTCCCCACCCTCATAAAAAATTATACCTCCCTAATTAATTGCATGCCAGGGCACTGGTTTTAAGGACTAGGGTTAATTAACAGGTTTGTAATTGAGTTTCGGGGTAAGGTGTTGTGATTATGATTTAGGTGTTTGGCATTCCGTGTTCTACTTTCTACAAAAACTTTTTACACCTGGCCACACAATTATTTCCACAGTAACTGAGTACGTAGAACTAAGAATTCCATAACTAGGACTAGCTTACCATCAGAGTAGAATAAAACCCAGGTTGAGTTTCCCAAGCTTTTAACCTCTGCTCTGCTGGCTTTAGCAGCGCAGGCACCTGGCTGGCTGCCTGCCGTAGAGTTTCAAGCACGGCTTCACCGACAGGAGCTTGTTCCATTCAAAACCAAATACTGTATGATAGTGCTGCAAAATTGAAAATTGAAAATACTTGCGGGCAGTCACGTGTTTCAATTCAAACCGTTCAGATTGCCGGTTACCGATGGCCTGGGCTCCTTTTAGGTCAACGATTCACTGCACAGTTGTGTTCTACCCAAACGTTCTTTGACCATCGATATCCGAGGCACGTGAAATATTTTTAAAACCGAATTCTCGCGATCTCCTACACGGAGAACAATATTTTTAAGGTAGCTTGAGTTTTCTTCTGAAATTAGACAAAATCTCTTGCTTTAAATCATTCTACGTACCAGGAAAAAAGTCGTAAGCTTCGTATTAAAGTGTTTAACTCATATGATTTGACCATACTTCAGTTGCCCGCAATCTCGCAAATCAACTCTTATTGAGAAGAAACCTGCGTCTCGCGCCAGGCTCTTTTCTTTCGAATTAGAATGCAAGGCCAATACGACTTTTTTGAATTATATTTTGTACAAAATATAATTCAAAAAAGT
>JAOBRD020317585.1:0-21584 GCA_027575215.2 Hydrozoanthus sils | reverse complement strand
GGGCTAGGTATATCCAGGGGATTTTTGATAAAAGATGTTTTCCTGTGGGATGGCCGGGGTTTTGACACAAAATGGTTGCTCTTCACGGTATAGAATATAGTAAATGTTTGACAAATTTGACAAAAAATGTTATCTCCGGAGTTGTGCATTTGATAGAAATTGTATTTGTAAGCAAAATGTCAAATCCTTCTGGGTATGCCATCTTTGATTTGGTGACTTTCGTGCTAAGATCATCCTTAGTGAAGCTGTACCCTAGCGGCGGGGATATTGGATCGCATACCGCATATGCTAAGTTCTTTTCCGCACTTAAAAATACTTCTAAGTCTCAAACACGCTTCAAACAAGCTTCAGTGGCGTGATTTTAGAAGCACCGGAAACTCATCAATCAATCACGAGCTGTTGCTTTACAAACATCCAAATAACCCCAATTTTGTTTCTTAATAAATTTCTGTTGTTTTGACACGTTTTTACACAAATGAGTCTTGTCAACATAAAGATGGGTTTCTCGCCTGTTGACAGATACTAATATAAACAAGCTTTAAAATAAAGGCTGTACAGATAATTTCAAATATTAAATAACGCTGCTATATTTGTCAGCACAAAAAGGCGTCTCAACTGCTTTCGAAGCTCGCTTCTAGTCGCTAATACAGCCTGTTTTCTTTACGCGACCAATAGAACTGAAAGGAACGATTGGCAATGAAGTAATTGCGTTTAAAGACAAACTCCAGGAAACCTCATTTATTATATATGAACATTTTAAAAACAAATTCTTTGAGGTGCTACTTCGATTCACCAAAGTTTACTCTTTTCGTTTAGGAGAATAAAGCGTTCACCCGGATAGAAACGTATGTTAACGCAGTTTTGTATTTGCTTTTTATCATCTATGCACCCTAACCAGTCGCTCTAGTTACCTTCTGCAGGAAAAAAAAAACACCGAAGAAGTCAACTATGCACATAATTAACTTATTGCAACCAAAGCTGATGGCTGAAAGAAATTTCCTGTTTCCTGTTAACAGAATTTATTAAATCTACAACTATCTTTCTCTGCTCAATAGTAATTTAAAAAACCAACCGCGTGAAGGCCTGATCTACACAACTGTTTCGCAAAGCTGAAGTAAAAGAATGGTTGTATATTCCTGTTAACAGAATTTATTAAATCTACAACTAACTTTCTCTGCTCAATAGTAATTTTAAAAATCAACCGCGTGAAAGGCCCGACTTACACAACTGTTTCGCAAAGCTGAAGTAAAAGAATGGTTGTATATTCTGCTCGCCAGTTTATAAAGATAGAACTCAAAAAAAGGAAATTAATGCCGGCCCACTTTAATACTAAAGGTGGTTAACTTTCGACAAGGAAACACAAACCTTTTGAAAAGGCAGTTTCTAAGACGCCATTTTCCATTACGTCTTAAATACAAGGACTACAGACTTGTGAATAGACAACCGGTTTATTTAATGCTAGCTTTTTAACATTGAGTTATTCAACTAGACTGAAGAGAGTGGGTATTTGCTTACTGCCTGGTTTAATATACAACGGGAGTTGAAATAATATTTGCTTAACGCTCAATCTGAACATTTATCAGGTAACTAACCCTAGTTTTTATCATTTCTTGTTTATTGCTGGTATTATATTGAAGTGGAAAGTTTCTTTAAAAAGATAAACCTGAATATTTTGAAAACCAGAATGATCGGTAGCGAATTGATTACAAATATTCTTCTCTTGATTGATAATACTATTTCATGACGTCACATATGCATAAATTATTTACTCAGAGTACAAAAACATGGCGGCTGGGGAGTCATTCATTTCTGTTTACTTGAAGAATTTGCTCTTTTGTCGTAAGCTGGCAGTGATTTGTGCACGTTGCTAGTAAGGTATTCACCAAACGCTAAGCAATGCTGGAGATAAAAATTCAATGAAATGTGTTTTTGAAATCGAAGATTGGTGATGACTTCGTCAGGCTCCGTGGATTTGGCACGGTATTATGGAGGAGTGTGGAGATCGCTGGTTGCACTGAATTCACACAAAGAACGATCACCCGAAAGACAAAAAAACAATGTTCCGAAAAGCGATATACTCATCGAGGGGGATTTCACTGAATTAGACGAAGAGTTTAGCTTCATACAGCATGCCCATATTCTTGTGACTGGCGACTTCGTATACATAACTGAGTTCACCGATTCTGAGACACATGTGCTTCAGCACAGTTCAGGAAAATTGGTGAAAAAATTCGAAAAAGCTGGCATAAATGTTGCAATCGTCCCTGAAAATCCTTACACTATCAAAGCAAAATGGGAAAACACAGATGATCGTTGGCGAGTGTACGAGTTTATCGGCAATGACACACTTTGGAGAAAGCTTCTTGAAAACTTCAACGTCTCTTTCACAACACGTCGCACGCGTTCTATCAGTTCGAGTGGAGATGACAGCTCAGACGATGAGTTATCAGACAGCGAGGATGTTGAGGTCGCTCTGCCAAAATGTGTCACCCTTTGTGTTGCTCAAGCTTTTTCTATGTGGTCAATGTCCACACTGAATCCTGGCAATGTAAGAAAACTCGCACACATAAGCTATAATCGTGGCCACACCACACTACCTTCAATTAACAGCGAAACCGAAGTCGAAGATATTATTTTTGATAGTTTAGATGACCAAACAATTTATAAATCGAATTCATATCCGAGGCTTCTTAACCTGAGCCCAATTCGTACGTTATCGCTGCCAACTCTTGACGACCTCGAAAGTGTAAATGTCGACGAGTCTTTGTTCCCGGCACCTGGATCAAATGCTCATGTAGAGTTTTCAGATTTGAGTTTATCAGGAGACAATCAGGATCAAACAACGGGATCTAATCACGCTAGTAATTCAGATCAGCTGGGCTCAAAAAGACGACGATTCAGTGGCTATTCGCACTTTCATGCGAAATCAATAGTCGAGCTGCAGTTGCTTAAAAAAATCGAGGAACTGAGAGCTCGGCCGTCCGATTTGAAGTTTTTGAAACGAAATGAGCGAAATGAAAAGTTTTGCTTAAATTTACATCACACTCCACCGGCATCACGAAAGCTTTCTTATAGACTTGCACTTACGAAAAAGGACAACAAAACAACGTCCATTGCTTCTGCATTGACACAGCTTCACTCTTTGCCAAAAAAGGGCAGTTCTGGACACCAACTGCAAAAACCAGCTGAGGTGTCACAGACCACAACAAGCAAACCATCTTTCTTGTCGCCAAAAAAAGTTAAAAGGTCACTGTTCAAAGATGACATGGCTATTGGAGTCAAAGTGAAGCAACCTGAGTCAAAAAATAATAATCGCAGGATTTTGTCGATTTTTGCATCCAAGAGACGCAAGACCTTTTCGCCAGGCCCAGGAGATCCATCATCACCTATTAAAAAGGAAGGTTTGGGTGACAAAAATGAAATTCATGGAAAATACACCAAAAATTCCCAGGTTTGTGACTTGAAAACTTCTGGCTTTGTTGTTGGGGAAAACCGTCGAGGTGCACTTTTTGGTGACATAACTGGAAAAAAAGAAAATGTGGCCATATCAAATGTAAGAAAAAATCGCAGTGTAACTGGAGTTAAAGAGGATGCTCAGAGTGGGCAAATAAAAGGTAAGTCAACCCTTCATCAATTTGTTAAGTTGAAAAAAAATCTATTTAGTGAGAAGCTTTGAAGGCAGTATCAAGTATTTGCCATTATTTTCTTTTATCAATAAAAATAATTTCATAACAGTATTGTAGACAGTAACTGGATTTGAATGTTTTTTGCCCATTGATCTCTGAAGTGAAGAGCTTCCCATATAACATATTTTGCTTCCCTGAAAGTCTTCTCTTTACACTAATACTGTTTAGTAGATCAAGTAGTAAAAAAATATCTGCAGTTTTATAAGATTTTAAATTTATGTTACACATATAAAGTACTTAATTTTAGAAGGATAAAAACATGATGGATCTTTCTCAAAACAGTTGACATTTAATTTGTTGAAATAAAGTGTATCTCTAATCCAAGCAAACCTTAAACAACTTTGAAGTGTTTAATTGTAAGACTGCTAATAGTTGTAGCTGATGAGATTTAAACAGTCAACTAAATAAGTGAGCACTTAGATCCAATATGATTCAAAAATCAACTTTCAGAATATCATAACCAGTAGTAAATAAATAGCAGTTTTGTTGACTTATTGTTCTCCATACATACATAAAGACAGTTTTGCATTAATTGTTACATACATTTTATATGATCTTAGTCTAGACAAGTGTGCAAACAGATTTGCTGACAAACAAACTAATAGAAATTTAGACACATTGATAAATTACGTTTGTGAATTTTTCATTAAGATTACATAAGAACAACTCAAAACAATTCTATTCAGCTATAGGTCACTATTACTAATTGGTATAAAACCAACTGGCTTAACTACAACATGCTTTTTTACAAGAATCAGTAACTTTCTATTGAGGCTGGGATGTTCTTAAACTTTTTGGTGATTTCAGCCTCAAATTAATCTTAAGTTGTTGCTATTTCCAGATACTTCCAAATGAAAAGAGCAGCTAAAAAAATATATTTTGACCTTGCACATACATGTTAATCTTTGTTCAAGGATTAGATTAAATTCTTAGAATTGTCTGATCAAAATGTTAGCCTGGTGATTGTTCTTAGTTGGTAGGCAATCTCCATCTAAGTGTTTTGATAAAGTTTGTTCTTATAAAAACGCCTTTACCACACAACTTCTATAATCTGATTTGATAAGAATGCACTTTAGTTTCTATCTAGATAATTCAGGTTTCATTTTTTGAATTTTAAGTTTGATTGGAGCATTACCATTGCCTCAAAGTGTTGGTCATTAATAAAGATCAGTTACCAGTTGTTAATGGTTTGTAAACAAACCACTGAAATGATACAAAAGTGGCTGAAAAACTTTGTTTTTGTGGCTAAAACTGAGAGATATGAAATGTTTAGGGTTTTCACCAAGGACTTACGTGGTAGTTTGGTGCAAAGAACTCCAGGTTTTCAACTTTTTAAATTCACCATAATTATGATTAGTTCTATTGTTCTTTAAGCAGTCTCATTCACTGTATCAACAACTGAGAAACCTAAAAGAGGTAGTTGACATATAGGGGGAGGGGGGGTGGTCTAGGACTTCTTGCAAAGTCTTATTCTTGTAATATATTTAATTTTTATGGTATAAAAACAACCAGTTTTGCCATAACTTGAGAGAGAAGTTAAATATTTTTCATAAATAAAGTCATCAGTTAAAATTCTATTTACAGAGGTGTAGCCAGGAATTTTTAAAAAAGGGGGGGGTCACTTTGTGTCAAAATGAGGGTGCTCAGCAGATTGTCACAGCCTCTTGCAACCTGTTTGTAGGTTGTTTGGTTAAAAAAGGCTTATCAAGGGTGGGGTCACAGGAACCCAAGAACCCCCCCTGGCTACATCCAAGATTTATACGGTAGATATATGGAGACAAACTCAGCTTTAGCAACGGTAGCAGTAGCAGTAATAATGCTATTGATGATGGTGATGATATAATGACAATGATTGAAAAATTTCAACAATCAATTTGTCTTAATGTTATATATAGCTATGGTACTTTCTATTCAACATGCTCTAACAATACAATACACTATAATTAACAATACAATACAGCACAGTACAATACAGTACAGTACAGTACAGTACAATACAGTACAGTACAATACAGTACAGTACAGTACAATACAGTACAGTACAATACAGTACAATACAGTACAGTACAATACAGTACAGTACAATACAATACAATACAATACAGTAGCTTCATTGGATACCAAAAAGAAAAAGAGAAAATGACATTACAAGCAATGATTATAGTTACAAGATTAAGATATCAGCTGCCCAGAATAACCACTCGGCTCCCCATGTGAGTCTCTGTAGCTCTATGGGTAGAGCAACTTGACTCAGCTCCCCGTGTGAGTCTCTGTAGCTCAGTGGATAGAGCATCTGACCGGTAATCAGAGGGTTGCGGATTCGATTCCCGTCAGTGACTCAGAACTTTTTCTGATCACTCAAACTTGAGAAGCAGTTTCCTTCATTCTATTTATACAACACCAAGTTGCAAAAACTTCTACATTTGTCTTTTGATAATATCATAAAGTATTGGCTATTGGGCATATCAAGCTTGCTGGTTGCAAGATGTGTGTCCAGTGGGAATAGACAAGAACTTATCCTATGACTCTGCTCCCCGTGTGAGTCTCTGTAGCTCAGTGGGTAGAGCATCTGACTGGTAATCAGAGGGTTGCAGGTTCGATTCCTGTCAGTGTCTCAGAATTTTTTCTGATCACTCAAACTTGAGAAGCAGTTTCCTTCATTCTAAAAATATTTGATGCTGATCACTACAAAAACATTTAGATCTATTCTTCTGTCGACAACGATTGATCACTTTTTTGATGAGTTCCTATAAAATTTGATGAGTAAGAAATTTTTCCATAATCCATCAGGGAGAACCCATCAGGGAGAAAATGTCTTTTTTGAAAAACAAGTTACTTGTTTTGGTTTAAACTTCAGCTCTGTGAATTCGTTAGATGCTACTTTAAGGCATTTGTATACACAATAGAAACCAAAAATGGTTGTTCAAAAGAATTGAATAGTCTTAATAATAAATCACTCACAAGACTGTCGAGAAAGTAGTTGTGATAATTTTGGCCGATTCAAGATAGTACAGGGTGCTAATTAAATGTTTTATTGTCTTATTAGGGATTAGGTAAGTTAGTTGTAAGTTGTGTGAACAAATATTTTAAAGAGTTTATGACAACATTGTATTCCTGAAAGGATATATTGGGATAAAGTAACTCGGTGAATTTGTCAGATAGCTGTACTTGGAGTCAAAAGATTGTACCATAGAATCAAATTTACAGGATTTTAAAAGATGTTGAATGTTACAGCAAAAGACTGTTTGACCTTTAACCAATCAAGTAACAACAGAAAAATTTCAACTTTTTTGTATTTCGCACAGTGTAGGAATTGGCAATTGCCTCAGCCTTCCCTGGAGAGTATTTTTTTTCTAAATGACAAAATTGCTCTCATTACTCACCATCACTGCGGAACAATATTGACAGCGTGGCACGTGACCAGCCATAACCAGGGTCCTTTTACGGGAGTGAAATGAGCTTGGGTACGAGGTTGTTTTCAATATTGCTTAAACCGTTCAGTCCCTGTCAGTTATCAACGTATAAATTCTCTTTAGATGATATATACAAAGTATGGCATTTGGTTTTCAGAAAATGATAATTGAGCAAACATAGAGACGTGACTACTAGGGATGAAAAGTAAAAGTCTTACTAATGTGTTCAGTGAAAAGTACGGGCTCTAGATAGGAGAATTTACCATTACAACTGGCTTTGAAAGGGTGAAAAAATCACCATTTAAGTAGCTGCGAATCTGAGTACTTACCAGTCAACATGCAGAGCTGTTTCAAGTGAACAAACTTTATAAAAAGATTGCCCACAAATTAAGAACAAGCCGCAAACAATCACCAGGTAAAAGTTTTCATCAGACTATTTAAAGATTTTTAAATCCTTGAACACAGATTAATTGAGGTATACATGTAAGTTCATAATACCGCTCTTTATATTTGGAAAAAATATCAGGAATCGGAAAAATTTGAGGATGAAATTGTCAAAATGTTTAAGTACAGCACAGCCTTAACCGATAGTTTTTGGTTCTAATGGGTTAATTATTAAAACCAGTTTAATACTTGAAGTCGTTGCTCAAGCTGCCGGCTTCTAAGAACTAGAACAAAAATCGCTACGTTTAATTTCCCTTCTATCTGGTATAAACTCTTATCAAAATTTCGTGCTCTGGTCCTAGTTTCCAAGCCTTTCCTTTGAAGCAATTATCAAAGTTTTTCTCGCTAAGTTTTGCAGTCGTTGTCTAAAAATCCAGAGTATTATTGGCTTCATAAGATATATTAGAAAATAATCCTGATATAACGCGCGCTGTGATTGGTTAGAAATATTTTTATATAAGAGAATATAAAATGGTTATGACATAAGAGGGCACGAGAAAGTTTCTTTCTTTATGATTATTTTCTAAAAGAGATAAAACAGTCGCCTCGTTTTCTCTCAACACTTTCCTCGTGCCCTCTTACGTCATAACCATTTTATAAATTGTATAGACGGACACCCAGATAAGACGGACACCACTATAAAGCGGACACCAAATTTTGGTCCCTGCCGTGCGTTTTCTCAGTCATTTACTGTATTTTAAGTTTCTATAAGACGGACACCTCTCTAAGACGGACACTTAATGCCGGTTCCGAAGGTGTCCGTCTTAGAGAGGTTTGACTGTATATAAACACGCGCGATGCTGTTCTGTTCTCTGCCAGTTTTTTATTCCGAGCAGTCAGATGTCGTTTTTTGCAGTGTAATTAGCGTTTGATGGTCATCGGCTGGCCTGGGGCTAGAGTTCATAATGCTCGGCAGGAAAAGAGGTTCTTGCGGTTGCCACGCAACCGTAAGCGATAAGAATTGCTCAAATTCTTCACGAGAAATAAATGTTTGTTGGCATACCACGGAAACATGTATCAGATCAGAAAGAGTTTGGAATTTTTTATTGATGAATCGGATAGCTCTGTATGATGTTTTTATTTCTTGTCCGGTCACGTTTCGTTTTCGAGTTCGACGCCCACCCGGCATATGTCGCCAAGAACAAGGGTTGTGGAAGAGTTTGTACATTCTGCCCTTGTATTAATTGGTCCCCCGTTTTGGATGGTAATCGGGTGGTTATGTGTAGAATGACAACCATACTGTTCATATATTTTTCAAACGTAACAGTCGCGCAACATGGACATGAACAGTAAATGATTGGTTTCAGTTGAGAAAATGGTATAATTTTGAAATAATGTATGTTTGTTTTTGACTTGAATGTATTTTTCGTGTTGTGAAACTTCACTGATTTTTTTTTTAAATAAAGGAATACAGCCTAACGAGCAAAATAAATTGCTACTTTATGGGAAAAAAAGAAACTGGTTCAAAACTAAGAATGAACAATACAAATCATTTCTACTATTCAACTTCCAGACAAGCAAAATCAATGGTCACTTTATAGGGCTCCATCTACTGGTTCAAAAGTTAGAATGAATAATACCTTTCTACCCTTTAAGACAATAAAAATGAACGTTCACTTTATAGGGTTTCTTCAAGTGATCAACTGGTTGAAAGTTTAATAGAATGAATAACAATAATCATTTCTACTTTTTCAAGACAAGCTGGAGTAATGGGCATTTTAAAATTTTCGAGGCAGCGAAAACTGAAGTTTAAAGTTTGACTGAGATGTTTTGAAGAAAAGAAACCCTGCGTGTGTTCAGACGCTTTTCCGTACAAGACGGTGAATTATTCATAAGTCAATGACTAAACAAATTCTTTAGACAGCACGTCAACACATAGCACGATTGCAAGATGGAGAACGTATCAATTTTCCGTGTGACCTCTGTGTGATCCAAAGTGACGAAACAACGCGAGGTCACACCGCTCAAGCGATATGAATCAAACTGGTTGAATTCCTGTCAGAGGAACGCGGTTTAGCCCGTTTTTTACATCGACTGGAGATATCTGTGACGAAAAGAGAGCCTTTTCATATCTCTTTGATGGTGTTGTGAAGTACTCTGGTTTAGCTCCTGTCAAATGCCCGCTCTTCACTATCGTTCGAGGTCCGAAGACAAGATTCTTGTCATTACGCCATACAACTACAAAGTATTCAGGGGCGAGCAGTGGTCTTTATTGACAAGAGATGCCGGCCATCTTTCAAACCCGTATTGTTTTTTCGTCCCGTATGAATATCTTCACGGTGAAGAGACCAAAGGTATGATTATAGGGTTCATAAATTTCGAAATTTGTCTTCAGCGTGCTGGGATAGACAACCACAAGTACTCTTAACGTGCACAATGAGTTATAGAATTTCTTCTGGATAACTTTAAACTTGTCCTTTTCATTTTCGACTGGAAAAACTTTGCTTTTAAAATTTATTTTACGTATTTGGTAAAACCAGACTCATTGATCTCAGAAACAATGAACTATTTTCTTCGCTTCTGTGTTGTCCGCACGCACGGAATAAATTATGAAAGAGATTTCAAGGAAATTTGGCAAATCCAAGTCCGCCTTCACTTCCTTCTTTGATGCGGCTAAGTACGAAACTGTACTTTCTCTGCGAGTTTCTTTGATTAATTGTTTTAAAAAACTCTTAAAATATATTTCTCAATGTAAATATCTGTGTTTTGTGATAGAATATTTTTACGCGAGAGAGTCTAGATTAGCTTTCGTCTAAAATTATGGACTAAGTTTGAGTTGGCTCGTTCATACTTCATTTTTATTTTTTATACGTAGTTTTTATGCTGCAACGTATGGTTTCGACATGGCTTAGAGTTTCGTTTTGCATGCATTGAATTTCGTTATTTTTGCTAAATACAAAAACAGCAAATAACGACGAGGAAACTTTTCATTATTTTTAGGTAACATTTCTGAGTTGTTTCTTCATCTTCCGCAAGCTGTTGCTGATCATTTCATTGTTCCAAATTTGTTCTCGTTACTGAAAAGCACAATTGTGACTGCTTGTTTACTTTCTGTCAAACAATTCACCCTAGCGTGTCGCCACAGCATGAATGAAGGAACATCGTTTACTTAATATTCTCATTGTTTATTTATCGTTTAAAGATAGTGTTTGAATTACCAACAAACACTGAATACCGTAACTTGCACAAGCAGATTCAACCAAATAAACTCCGCCTTCTTTGAATATATATAGTCACAATTTAAATTTTCCTCTCAAGTTTGGTGTATTTTCGTTTTGGAAACTAAATTAGTAAATATTCCGACAGTGTTCTCTTTGTTTACATTCCAGTATGCGTTTGTCATCAAAACGCAGCTTATACTGTGGTGCGATGGCTGAAGCGACTGTCACGTACTCAGTTGTAAATTGTGCTCCATTTCCTTTTTATGTTCTCGCACTGAAACGCTTGGAAATGTCAAAACTAATAAATTATTTGGTTGAAAAGAGTCGTAGGTGGTAGCACACTTTGAGTATTGTATGCTTATTTAAAAAGCAAACAGTTGTTAACTGAATTTAATTCGAAGTCGTCAAAGAGCTCGTGTTTTATCCTTAAGGCGATATCGCTGTAACTTTGGCTCCATGCATTTATAACTCCTTGGCTTATACTTGTAGACAAACGAATATGTTTAGTGCTGCGTAAAGTTTGATAGAATGAAGAAAAAAAAGTGTTTTCGTACATTTACCTGGCACTTACCCTTGTCGAAAACCTGAAGTCACACAACGCAAAGAACTCTCGAAATATAAGTCAGTTTTTTAACTCGTTCATGGACTGTTTAGTAGAAATGATTGGTATTCATTCTAAATTTTGAACCAGTCGATGAAATACTATGTACTCATTCCAGTTTTCCCATTAATTTTGCTTTTCTTGAAGAGTAGAAAGTTTGGTTCGTTTTTTTCGTTCTCACTTTCGAACCATGCATTTGACGAAATACTATTAAATGACCATTTTTCTTTTTGAATTATTCGAGGTAGATTTTAAACTTCGCAAAGTTTAATCAACCTATTAAGTTGGCAATATTTTAAAGTTTTAGTGTAGCTTTGAATTATAAAATTCAGTTAAACATTCCTACTATTTTTCGGGTTACTTTCGTGTCAGTTTAAATCTTTAACCAGATGATACAAAGCCACCCCATTCATTTACTTGTCTTGAAAGACATGAGAAATGTTCAGGATTTTACAGATTTTAAAGACATGGTGTAGCGTATACTTATAAAGACTCTACAGGTTAACTTTACTCACACGTCCTTAGTAAGACGACACGCCATCTCCTTGTCAGTAGTTTGACCACGAAGTTCGTTTGGAAGATATTCTGGGACGTTCTTTAATCCTTAAGCGCTGAAACGTGATAACTGAAACAGTTTTGCTTCAGAGTCAAAATGTGACGTGGAAGCGTAAACATAGATTTGCTTTTTGAACAAAGATCAAGAGCAATGTTGCCTATTCAGCGATCATTGTAAAGACTGCTCACAACAACGATTAAAGCTTGCGCTTTCAGGACGTTGAATCCACTCCCGATAACTCGAGCTCTCGTTAATTCGAACCAAATTGATTCCCTTTTGATGGACCGCAGCGAAAAAGATGGAACTTTAGAGTTTCATTTTCCAGGTAGTGGAAAGTCATGGAATTTTGATTAGGGTGATGGAAAGGCGTGGAAAATTGGCAGAATTTAGATTGGTAACAACGTGTAGAAAAAATTATAACCAATCCATATATTTGCACAAAGTTACACGCCTTTTTGCTGACTAATCAATGATTTCAACGCAGAGATAAACTCGCGGAAACGCAGTGCGGTAAAATCGTGAAACTACTTTTGATGTGTTGAGGGAAGAAACAACAAAGCTACGTCATGGAAAGTCATAGAAATTCATGGAATTTAAGAAAGTCAAAAGAGTACGAACCCTATAGAACCTGAAGCCCAAATGCTTTCGTTCATATTTTTCTTACTACACTGAAATGCCTTAACCTTAAATAATGACGTAGACGTACATGCACGTGCCATAGAGGAGCATAAGACCAAATTCATTGAAACATGAACGTAAACACTAGAGAAAAGTTACATGAAGTATAAAAAACGTATGATAAAACAAGTAAATTTAGTATAAGTACCCTCTTTACCAATTTAGTAAAGTACCCCCTGTTCAAGCAACGAGTTCCCCCCTACATTTCACTTTTCCCCATTCCCAAGTTACATAAAATATTTAGAATATATATAACAAAATAATTATGAAGGTCCCCCCTCCATCCATCCCCAGAATGTGAAGATGTACAAATCAGTTTAAACCTCAGTATTTTAAAAGCATCTCCTCTGTGAGTAGTCACGAAACTTCAGTGCACCCTTCTGTCCTTCCCTACCTTGCCGACTTCGTGTATTGATTTTGAACACTACCGAGAAATAATTTAAATAATACTAAGTAAACGGCGAATATTTTTTATCATATCGAGTTTTTTTTTCTAGATTCGCCATAGTCTTGTTTGCAAGGCACAGAATGGCAAAAATAACAGTAATAAATTCTAGGACTCAGTAAGAATGAAAGTATTAAAAATGTGAGCTAGTTTGTTATAAGTAGTTCCTCGGTTTTTCTTTGGATCTAGTCCGGTTGTAACTCGAGTCATACTTCATTAGAGTGACGCAGTAATTATTCCATCGAATTTTTATTTAGTTGAAAGTTTCAGTTTTGTATATTTTTATATTTTGTTTGTGCAGAAACTGAAAGGTTTCCGCGAAACTCAAAGCAGGCATAACAAACGCGCGTTCTTTACCTGTAAAATCATGCATTCAAAGTTTTTTCAAGATTGTGCTTCCATTCTACTTTCCGTAGATGTATCTTTTTTAAACTGTTAACGGACGGAGTTCTGCTTAAAATCGCTTCTGTCGTGCTTTAACCAGATGCTATTACTTTCATAGTTCTAGGTATGTTGTCATTTCTTCCTTCGTGCGATTATGTATTTTAGTTTCGCTTCATAAAAAAAATTTTTGCTTACCCGGTCAGTTAACAACATTTAACTTCTCCTCACATTGCCACATACTAATTAAAACATTTGGTAGTGAGAAAAGAAGAATTGATCAAACTTAGCGAACTATTTCAAAGATGAAATATGCATTTCTCTCAAACTTGTTCAGTGAAAGGTATGAGGTCAAGTTGGGAGAATTTAACAAAACTGGGACTGGGACGGTTGATATAGAAAACAAAAAAACGAATAGTATCGCTGTCGAAGCTATCGGTTACACGATCACAGGAGTTTGAGAAAGCAAAATTTGTTTTGCCACAAATGGATAGACCGGTTTTTAAACGTTTCCGATTCATTTCTGTTTATTTTCTGAAAGGCGCCATCACAGGTAACCAGCTTTTTGTATTACACGAATGAAGAATCTCCAATTGTCTTTGAAAATGGAGTTTCTAGGTAAACGGTTGTAAGTTAATATTTTAAAGTTCACTGTATAAGGTTATTTGAAGATTGCTTGCAAGACAAGTTCGCCCTTGTAAGTCTTCGCGACCAGTTACAAGCGCCGTGCTACTGTCGTGCTTGGCTCGCCTGAACTTAGAAAATCCGACTTAGCTCATGTTAATCGAGGTTTGTTCAAAACGCTGTGCTTAACTCGCGCTAGAGTCAAGCTAGCATCGCACGACTGTGCGGCGTTTCGAACGGGCGTTAATTGGCCAAAGTCTTTTAGAAATATGAGCACTGAAGCGAGTCCTGAAAAGGCACACAGATAAATCGGAGCGAAAACTACAAGGCAGCTTCTTTTTCGGTTTTTCTTTGATCAATCTAGGATAGCTACCGAACTTTTGAGATTTTTCTTGTCTAGCCTTTCGCCGCTGTTCGCTAAGGAGATGCATTAGCTTTAAAAAGTATTTTTAGCTCCATTTGATTTGTTAAAACTCATCGCAAGTTTTTGATTTTGCAGATTCGACGTCAGCGGGCGAAGTAACAACACCTTTACGACGGCAGAACTCAGGTAAGACTTGTCCTTTTGGGGTTAGGGGGGAGTGATGTAAATTCAGGTAAAACTAGGGGGCTGTGGAAGAGTAATTGGTTACCTTAGATTACTTTGTCAACGTGATTCACTCCTTTTTTTATAAGAAGGTCCTATTCAGTTTGAGCCAAGGCTGTTTTAAACATTTTGGCGGGTTTAGCCTCGAATTCTCTAAAAATGTTCTTAACCAAATGTATTTGGTGTACACATTCTTTTTATATGAACAATTTTATAAGAACAACGGGGCTCGGAAAAATTTGCTGTTTTTTTCCGGAATTTCATAGTATTAGTGTTAAGTCTAGTCAAGACTTTCTTTGGAGGGACGGGTGAGGAGAATTTTTGTCAACTACTTTTCTACTTGATAAGAAATACTTCTTTATGTTAATACTTCTTACTTATGATTATTGATATTAATACTATTATCATTTATATTATTATTATTATTATTATTATTATTATTATTATTATTATTATTATTATTATTATTGATATTATTATCTTTGTTATTTCGGTTTTGTTTTTCCGCATCAACTCCTTCGGTTAAATCCTACACAACTCCAAACTGTGGAAGAACAAACTTTGCACTTAAGGCCTATACCTTGCAAATAGTTTCTTGTAAAGTGTTACTAAGAGTAAAGCGAGACAAATGTGTTTTATCATTGGTTAAGAGGTTGATACAAGACGCTTTAATCCATCTTTTGGTGCACGTAATCAAATTTTTTTCACCATTTTTGCATTTGTTTGTCGAACAATTTCCGATAGAGGACGTGACTGTGTCATAGATATGTATTCACGTATTAGACAGGCATACACTTATTCAAGTGCTTTCATATTGGGCATAAGCTGATTTGCTGTGATGTTTTGAATATTTGATGAGGTAAAAGAAAGGATTTGGTGCACGTAGTGTTGGAGTGTCGCTCGACTTTGGCTGACAAAGCGTCGCCTTTTTCGTTTTATTTGTACTCAACTTTGACATTGTATTTGTCAGTGAAAGAAAAATTGCGAGTTTCTCAGTTAAGCACTCAATATACAAACAACTTAGGCACTATAATGCAAAAATTTGGAGAAATCTGGCAACCTTGGATATGTCACTTGTTTCGTAACAGAATTATTTGATATAGTATATATTAGCATTACACGCGGTTTGATTTTCGGATTTGTTGAGCCATTTTGTTCCAAAAAATCTCTAGTTAATCTATATTTCTATGGTGAAAGGTGAAATGTTGTTAAGAAACGGAAATCAAAGTAGGTAAAACTAAAAGCTGGCAACTCAAGTGAAGCGAAGTATATCTGTGCTTTGAGTTGGTTTATGATAGCTTTAGTTATGTTCTGTTTTGGCTTTCTGCATTTGTCTTCACGTCTTGTTTTCAACTCTTAGTTTTTGCTTTTAATGTTTCACTCCGGAAAGACATGTATGGGTAAAAAGCGTATCGCGGGTCGACGATGATCGAAGTAAGATTTTAATTTTTGCTGGAAATATAGACATTTTTATTTCTCATGCTCTGTATATTGTCTTGTTGCCCTTGGTTCTTAAGTAGTAACAATGACAATTCATCATTTTTCTGTAATGAACGACAATATTTTTAAAACTTGCAAGCATTAGTTGTAAAACTCTACCGGAATCATTTTGGAAGCGCTGACATTTTACTGAATAACTTTATTGGGTGAAAGTTAGAACGAATAACACCATTCATTTCTACTCTTCAAGGCAAGCAAAATGAATGGTCACTTGATAGAATTTCATCAACTGTTTCAAAAGTTAGAATGAATAACACCAATCATTTCTACTCTTCAAGATAAGCTAAACGAACCGTTCCTTTATTAGATTTTAACAACCAGTTAGATTACATATCACCGGTCATTTCCAAACACATTGATCTCTTTTTTTTTCTTCGCGCGCTTCTTGCATTGAACAACGCAATCAAAAGTTAAGACATCATTGATTTTTATCACACCGGATATTATTGTGCGCTTATATTGGCTGCTCATAGTAAACTTGGAACAAACAAAAAGTGTGGTAGTTACTGTGACACAGCCCAGACAACTAGGTTTGAAGCAATATGTGAACCCCGCTGGTTACTTGGGGCTCCATTCGTTGGTTCGATTTTCTGTTTTACAGTGGTTCATAAAGCTATCGACTCGTCTTTTCATTATACAACAAAAACAATATTGAGACATCTTATCTTTTCATTTACACAATATTTAATAGGCACGCGAGATCCGGAGCGGAAGTCGCGTTCGTGTTATATTTTGTTAATGTATTGTCTTGCAGCTTTTGATTCAAATTAAAAATACATATTTTGTTACAGTTTTCAATTCTAAATATTGTAAAAGTGATAATTTACTGGATCAAGGTGAACTTTTGTTGGGTTAAATTTAAAGTGAATAACGTAATTCGTTTCTACTCTTTAAGACAAGGAAAATAAATGGTCACTTTATAGGGTTTTGTCAACTAGTTCCTACTGGTTCAGAAGTTAGAATGAACTGATATTAACACCAATCATTTTTACTCTCCCAAAACAATCAAAATGAATGGTCACTTTATAGAATTTCATCAACTGGTTCAAAAATTAGAATGAATAACACCAATCGTTTCTACTCTTCAAGACAAGCAACATGAATGGTCACTTTATAGGGTTTCATCAGCTGGTTCAAAAGTTAGAGTGAATAACATCAATCATTTCTACTCTTCAAGACAAACTATTTTTGATTACGTTTGTAATTGTTATGACAGAATAATGATTTGTGACATCTCCCCCGGCTTTTAATATGAACACGGCAAATCACGATGGAGATAGCGCTCTTTCCGTAATGTGCTCACCATCTGTCAAATTTTATCAAATGCGTCTACCACGCTACTCGTCATAGACAACACATGCGGTGTACACATGCTATCATTTATTAGTCGTAACTTTTAAACCATCTTTTAATAACGCCTAAAAATGAACATCATCTTAACAAAAATTCCAGAGAACGCTTTTCGAAGAAATCTATTTGGTTCTTGAGACGGCCCCATATAGTGGTGATTCATACAGTATTTTTGTACCCAGTTCTCTCTCGACGATGTTTAACACATTCAGGTCCAGTTAATTGTTAACATTTAACTTCTCCTTAGATAACACATAAAAACTAAGACATTTTGTGTTGAGAAAATATGAAGTATGAAAAGTCAAATTCTCCCAAACATTTTCATTAAAAAGTATGAGCTATGGTTGGGAGAATTTACCGATACGGCTGGAACCAAAAGTCTCACTTGTGCGTTTGGGTTCGCAGATAGAATTTCATATACTGCATGAAACAGTGACAAAGTGCTATACACTTTTTTTAAAAAATAAGAAGACACTTAATAAGAACAGTGAGGCTCAAATCGCCCGAAAAATAAGAACAAATTTTAAGAACAATATGAGGCTGAAATGAAAATTTAAAAATAATTTAAAAAATAGCAAAATGAGCGTGGCAAGCAGTCATCACACAGAGCATCACACATTAAATAAATTTCGTTACTTATTATTTTAATACAAGTATACTCCAACTGTAACAACTACATGTACTGTCATCTGCTGTAAAGTACACAAAATTTTACATGTATTTCGAAATTGTAAATGTATTACAACCATAAAAGAATATATTGCAGTTAAGAACAAAATAAGAACATTTTGAGCCTCAAATTTTGAAAATAATAAGAAAATTGAGCCTGGGCAAAATTTTACTGCTTCTTAATAAAAAAAAGTTTAAAAATATTTATGATATACTTAAGTGCAACCAAATGGTAAATCGTATTTTTGACTCATTTACCTTCAGCTTCTCGTCTTAAACAAAATGGGCCCGTTTCAAAATCTGTGCTACTATCATACTAAGCTACTTTGACTCGGATTCAACTGTTAAACGATTTTGGTCCGACCGACTTGGTTTTGGACGTTAAACGTCTGTCGAACTTTGCCTTTGGCACAAATTGAGCACGGTGTTTGAAGCAAACCTTAATTAGCTCGAGTGTTACCCGACTATGGCGCGGGTTGGTTTCAAATGCCGTATACTAAAGGCGTGCTGAAGTAGGATTTTCTAAGTTCATGTGAGTTTAGCCCGACTGTAACAAGGCGTTTAAAACGAGCCTTACACTTTATTGCAAGCATGACTACCGCTAGTTGACAGTTTAAGAAGGCATTTGTTTTGTTATAAAAGCTTTCTTAAAATACTCACCCCTGAAGGTATACATATCTTTACAACGCCCTCTCATGTCTATCTTCGCCGTTTCTATAGGAAAGTAGGAGGAGCAAGTGGTTTGGTTTTATTGTTTGTATTAATTACCCTAATCCTGCCCATTTTATCAAATTATACTGATATTCTTGAACAAAACAAACCAGTTGAGCGGACTTTGGGAAATTGTCAGAACACTCTTTAACACCAGTTGCTCTTGAAAAACGAAATTCCTGGAAGCACATATAAAGTGTTTGTTCAAGGCCTTAAGAACGTGAGGGCTACATTGATGCCCGCAATATATTTAGGAGCGAATACGTGGGTAGAATTTCTCCCTGCAATTTACTGCGACACTGTAATAGGTTAAAAGAATCCTTTTAGAGTCCAATATAATTTTGGTTACGGCACTTAAGATGCATATAAAGAGTTCCTCAACTGAACACTGGCGGCAGAGTAGAAACGTGTTGCTCCAATAGCTTTCCTTCTGATACGTTTTTAGGTTCAAAGTTGTTAAACAGTAGATAATTTTTTTACTGTGTGGGTTGAAAGAGCAAGTATTGAACGCGGCTTTCAAGACAAGCAAAAAATTACAGGATTTAAACTATTTGTAAGAACGTGGCGTGACTTGTGATTTTCGTACACCTGAGGTCAGGTCTCCACTTGTCCAAAACTTGGGCTTCTCGATCGCATATTTATGCTTTGAAGTTTGGTTGTGGAGTTTTCGTGTGCAAAATCTCTTGTTGTTTTGGGTTGTGTTGCGCATCCATGGCAGTTGGCGAGACACAAACTAAACGTGAGTAGCAAAAATGAAATTTACTCAGCTGTTTTAACTATCTAGCTTGTGTGCGGATGCTATTTATCGGAGACACATAACTATCGATGATATACACGGATAACCGGTTTTACTTAGTTATATTATTATATATTTTATTCTCTGGTAAACACGTGTTTATTTACATGTTGTTGCATCTGGCTAAAGAAATGATCCATACTTGTCACTGAATTTTTTTTCCTAGTATTTTAGAAAATAGCAGCTTCCGATTATTATATGTATATAAAAGACTGCATGCTATTTTGACCCAGACACTTAAGAATTTTGTCCTTGGATTGGCTTTTGTTTAACTCTGTGTTTACATGAAATCCAAGCAATCTCAAAATTTTGTTTTTTATCTTTATTATATGTATGAATATGTCACTTTGTCAGTTATACATGTATTATATATACTAATGTACATGTAGAAATGTGAATACCAATCCAACTTCCCCTTCCGCAGAAGGCGAGCTATTTCGTCATTTCCGATGAGAGCACGCCATTTCGTCACTTCTGTTTCAAAGCCCTCATACGAAACAAAGCCACACACTACAAAGTTAGTTAAATGAAGTCCAGCCTTTACATTCCTGAAATGCCAAACTATGAATATTTAAGTTCCACAACTGGGGTTCCTGAGTTTCTCAACATAAACCAGTTCCGTTTTTAGCTTGAAAAGAAGGTTAAAAAAATGTCGAATTTTTTTACATCTTTACATCAACAACATCAAACATCGAATTTTTTTACTTAAGTTGACAACAACATCTTTCTTTTGTGTTACCTTAAAGTTAGCATTTACATTTTACGATTTTGTAGATTTCGTTGTTAGTCTTACTGTTAAAAGACTCGTATAAGTTTAGTGTCGAAGATAGCTAATGAGTTTTACAGCGTTGTTCAATTTTCGGAAACACGAGGCAGTAGCTGACCTTCATCAACAACAAAAGATCCCCCAAATTTCCGTTTGCAGGAAATGTTTTTCATTCACTATTTAACAGTTTGTAGGCGCCGCAGAGTGTGCCAAAACCTATGTCCGATTGTCCGGGACAAGTAGAAATTTAGTTCGGACATGTAAATCTTAAACATGACTTGTCCGTGGGACAAGCACATTTCTGATGTCTAAACAACTACAAAATTGACTTCAAGTTGCAATAGATTCGAAATATATCTTGGATATTTGGAGTGTCTTACAGGTTTTCAATGCAATTAATAAGATCTCAAAAGGCCATGTAGTTCTTATCCGAGAAGACGCGAAGTTCTTGTACAAGATGTTGGAGCTTAGGCAGTATTTTTCAGTCTCAAGTATTGTAAGACCCTGGATGAAAGTCTGGCCAGGAACCCGCACGATAGACTGGTTTTTTAATTGCTGTTCGAATATAATTTCCGTTGGGCGTTCCTTGAAACAGTGTTGTAGTGACGTAAGAAGGCTGGGTACTAGGAAGTTAATCCGCCTTCTTCAGAAAGGTGATTCATCGCGTTTTCGGATCGGGCGATAACAAGACATATACCAAATTATTTACCCGAATTTAAAAAGCGATCCAAAAAAAACGTAACGTGTTTTACCGATGTACGAATACCACATACGGGTATCCTACGAAGCTGTTTAACATCATTAACCACCCACAATGCTTAGGTTTTTTCGGATGTTTCCATGCTCGATGTTGAAATCTCAGAGTGGTGGAGAATTGTCTTTCTTGAATGAGAAGAATTGCAATTTCGAGGCCTTTTTAACTCTTACTTGGAAAAATTCCTTGAATTTTCAACTCACCTTAAATATAAAGAATTCTCGGCGGTTTTTATTTTTACTGTTTGTGAGAGGGAAGGGAAGTGAAAAGATGGACTCTAGAAGGGAGAATTTACCAATACAACGGGGGCTGAAAGGGATATCCACTCTAGTTGGGAGAATTTACCAATACAGCTGAGACTTAAAGGGTTAACCACTATAGATGGTAGAATTTACCAATACAACTTGGACTGAAAGGGTTAACCACTCTAGATGGGAGAATTTACCAATACAACTGGGACTGA
>JAOBRD020317584.1:16966-38898 GCA_027575215.2 Hydrozoanthus sils | reverse complement strand
GCTGTTTACAATTTTCATGTATATCTAAATACAAGAAATACCGACTATAAGATACATAGAAATACAAAAACAGTTCGTTTTTTAGAGTGTTTTAACAGCAAGGCGGGTTCTTAACAGAAATAGAAGAAATGTCCAAAAGCAAACTCAACAAAACTTTGCAAGAGTTTTATCTCTGCAAGAAAGCGAGGCGGCACAGTTTCAATACTATGACAAAAAATAACTTACGGTACAATCAGAAGTCCATACTTTTAAAAATTCGTCAAATAAGACTTTCACCTGTTTTGTTAATACGCTCAGGAAAAAAAAGTTGAAATTGCACCAAAAGTTCATAAAAGGCCGCTCACAATGGAAACTCAGTCGAGGGTCGTTGAATGAAGCTGACAGGCTTGGTGGATGTCAACACTCTTCAGCCCAACAACTGAAGCAAACAGTTTGGTCCATGAAGTCCCTGTTTCTTGGCCATCGGGGTCGGGAGAAGCAGACAGCCATGAAGAAGTATATGAATGTAAAACGACAGACCTTGCTAGCGGGGTGAATGATGGCAATCAAGCTTCCTCGTGGTCTCATGGCGGCACCGGCACATTTTAAAATTATCTTTTAAACTGTCAGTTCACCATCAACTTTAACTCTGGCCCCAGAAGCAATAAATAAATTCTGACTCTATCTTGATTTTGGCTCATTGTTTGTCAGAACACACAGAACATAAATTTGCAAAGTTCAAACTCTGAACATCTGACAACATGTTGATCTCGTTCTAGGCCTCAGTCCCGCGACTTGCAATATGCGCGCGGTGACTTGGTCAAAACAAATTTTTTAATTTATTCATCTTTTTTTGAAAAAATGCAATTTCTCACTGATTCGCTGGTTGGGTGTATGCTAACGCAATTATTCACCTCAGTGTCGGTGAAAGCCAAGTATATTCACCTCCACTTCGGTGAATAATTACTCACTAGTTACCTCCACTTCGGAGTAAAAATCGAAAATGACGCGCGCTGATTGGTCGAGAACTTCGTTCTCTCTCATGACAGCTTTCAGTTTTCAAAATGGCAGCCAGATTTGTTGATGTTTCGGAGTCGCAAATTGAGCAGTTTAAAGAAAATGCCCTACCTCAAAGGACAAAAGATGCTACAAAATTTGGAGTCAAGCTATTAAAGGTAGGTTGGTAAATTAAGAAATATTTTCCTTTCGCGAAACATTTATTTTCAAAACAGGAAAGTTTGTTTACATTTTTGGCCACAAAGAGTAGGCGACTTTTTAAAGTAAATTTTAGGAAATGTTTTTCTCTACAGAATGTTTTCAACAACAACAAGAGTTCACAAATGAGCTACAAAACATGGAAATTGATAAAATGAATAAATGCCTGGCAAAACTTTACATCTCCGTGAGAAAAACTGACGGCAGCTATTACATGAAATTGCTATCGATGCGCACGCAAAGGATGTTTAGGGACGAACCATTATTTTTCTGTTGTTACTTTTTGCGTCAAAAGGTGTCTTATTTTGCGTTAATGTTACATTTTGCGTCATAAGTAGTAACATTTTGCGTTAGTGTTACATTTTGCGTCACCTGTTACATTTTGCGGCGTAACAGGGTCTATGTGAGGTTAATTCGGCTAACAAAAGCTTTTGTTTTGTACATTGATAAACAATTCAAACCCTTGAAATAAACCAGTCGCCTGTCTGGTCGGCCAGTTCTTAGATGAAACGCACAAGTACTTAGAACTGGTGCTTGCCAGAATGGTCGTTGGATCAGCGCCGCTCAGCTCTCTTGCTCCGGTTGCGCGGGAATTTGAAGAGTTGTGGCGGTGAAAATGTACACGTGCGGCTTCTCAGTTTTTTCTGCGTGTTAGTAGGATATGGAAAATGTCCCAACTTAACAGCTTGTTTTTGATGTTGGCTTGACCTTTCTATTTAAACTTAAAAAACAAGTGAATAATTATAACCAAGTGACACCAATTGTGCACGCAATTCCAAAGTTGAATGTTGGCTTGACCTTTCTATTTAAACTTAAAAAACAAGTGAATAATTATAACCAAGTGACACCAATAGTGCACGCAATTCCAAAGTTGAATTTGGTGCACGGGAGGTTGGTTAGTAAAGCTAAACACAAAAAAATGCGAAGTAATTCTGTCGTCTGTTAAAAGCAGTCCTACTAAAACCAAAACCTTTCTCCAAGTTCAATAAGAAGAAAGGGGAAAAAGGAGGCGATCCGCCCGAACCGCACATCCGGAACCAAACAGTTTTTTTTATAAAAAGAAAGTGATTATTCATCGTTGAATATAAATACTAAAACAACATCATCAATGGTCCCACGGTTTCGGTCATAACTAAATAATCGCAACATTTCGACTGGTGCTGCTAGTTTTCACCAGTCTGCACCATTGCCTGATGTTTTCATCAGTAGTAGTAGCAGTAGTAGTCAAAATGCAGCGCTCATTTAGTAGTTTCAGTATAAAAGCTTCAGTAGTTTCAGTATAAAAGCTTAAAAGCCAATTAAGCGACCATCATCCAGTTTACACCATCGCCAGATGAAAACTAGCAGCAGTAGTCGAAATGTTACGCTCATTTAGTAGTTTTAGTATAAAGGCTTTAATGCCAGCCGACATCCAGTCTACAACATCGCCTGATTAAGACGAGCAGCAGCAGTCGAAATGTTGCGTTTATTTAGTCATGACCAAAATCGTGAGACAATCGAATAAGTATCTTTTAATTATTTATAGTTCCACAATCCCTTTCAGAATAATTCCTTTTCACTTTTCGCGTTCTTTTGTCCTTTGCATATAGATTTAGAAATTAAGGGCTGGATGTTTATTGAACTGTAGATAATAGAACACATTGTTTGGTGTTAATATATTCCTTAGAATTGGTATTCGATAGCTGGTGTGCAGAATGTCGACAATAAACAAATGAAACGGTTTTCTTTAAAAGATTTCTCAGCTCTATGATGCGGTTATTTTTACCTTTTGCTAAATTAGCTGTGAGACAGAGAAGTTTCCTTTCAACTGAAGATGTATATAAGGCCCCATAAAAAAACATTAGTTTATCATCCCCGCGCGCGTCTGAATTTCCGGCTGCGTCAGATTTTTTTTTTTTACTTTATTCTACTCTGTTGAAAATAAAGTTTATGGATGTGTTTCTGTTGTGGCGGTGACTTAATATTTGCGCGAAAAACACGAATTACCGGCTCATTCATTATTAAAATAGTTGGATCGAATCGTAGATTCCACTATGGACACAAAGTGCCAAAACTACCGTTGGCAACACTTATGGACTGTTACCTTTCTTCCCAAACTGTCAAAAGTCAAAGTACTGTTGAGTTTATTGACTGTTTTATCGTTTTAAAATGCTACAGCAGGACAAGAACAAAGAATAAAATGAAATAAAAAATAAAAATAAAATTCACCCGCCTACATGGCATTTTTTAGCTGGAAAGGATGATAAACTGATAATTTTTTATGGGAACTAAAGCGTTAAAACATATATGATATAAATGATAGTTCAAAATTTTCTTTGTTAGCTAAGGGAAATTATTTGAAATTGTTATACAGCCAAACTACTCTATGTTTTCGTTTAAAACTTTTAAAAAGCTGGCGAGGAAAGCAAATGCGAGTTCTGAATAATAATTATCATTGGCATCTGTCGCCTTGTATTCACATCTTTCTTATATAACAAACAATTAAAAGAGAATGACAACAAAGTTAAAAAGAAATCAACAATAAATTATTGAAGCGCAGGTAAATCTTTTGTTTCGAGTTTAATTTTATACTTCTATAAAAATTGAAATCATGCATGAAGTAACTAAGGACTTTTAGCTCAAACGCAACTCAACGTACTCAAATTCTAGTCTGCTCGTTTTTGATGGTGACCGTGTAGATTGAGGGAAAAACTTTTGATGCTTTGTTGGAACTTTGGTGTTTGGGAGTGTCTTTGACTATGGTAATTTTAATTAGAATGCTCTATCTTCAAATCAAGCACATAACTTAAATAAAAAATTAACCGTAATGTTTAATTTAGAAATCAAAAAGCGTTTTTTCAGATGTTAAACGCGCTTTAATTTTTTTAAAACTTTAGTGACAGCGTTTGCATAAGCATGAATAACTATGAACAGGAATAACTGCACAACTTACCGCTAAAATGTTTGATTACAAAGAAAGCATTGAAAACTAGCAAAAGTTTACTGGTTGCTATAAAGGAAGTCTTAAAGTGTGTTTGTTTTTAACAGATAACGAACAAGTCCAAGAGCCAGTGCAAATGTGTTCGGCAGCTGTTTTAGTGGCTGTAAAAGATGACTGCTCACTAATATTCATCGGTTTCGTTTTAGGAACTGATAAAGTCCTTACCGGAAAATAGTGGTTGCGTTTTATGAAAGTACAGTTGATTAAGTGTTTAGAAAACACAAGTCTGACAAGTAATTCAAATTTACCATAGAATCTGTTTTTCCATTGGCCTTGATGTTTTTGATGATGAAATCTGAGGGATATAAAGTGTTTTCAGACTAGTTATTCAGTTTTGAATCTGAATGTGCCGGAAAGACAAGTTTAATTAAGATACATAAAGAACTACTTTCGAATTCCCTTTAATAGAAACCTAGTGAATGTTTTAAAAATGTATTTTTAAGTCTTACACTTTGGATCACGGATATATTGTTGTCGACCCAGTCCAAGCCAGTTCCTTTGAAACCAATATAAACTTCTCTGTAGTACTTAATGTGTTTATCTAAAAACACAAATCCAAATATCGTCCTTCTTATGGATAATTGTTTGATATTTGAAGCTATAGCTTAACCGGCTCATGATCGATGTCTTTTAAATGCTTTATGATAATCGGATTAAGAGAAAAGAAAATTAAACCAACCTGTTTCGTCCACGACACTAATCAGAAAAGTAGAGCCGTACCTTGGAGAAAATTAAGCTTGAGTTGCAAGTTTATGCGGGCTAGAACGAGCGTCCGTCACCTGTTTGGCGTTCAAAGTAGGAACGTGTTCGGCTTTGCATAAATTTTGATCAGGATGTACATCTTATTGACGCAATGGGCGTGTAGTGACATTGCAATGACGCTTTTAACGGTTGAGTATTTTCCTCTGTATATATTATATAAATGATATAAATCTTCAACAGCAGCAAGATACAGTCTATAGCACCGTTTTGGACATTTACTGAATGTAACGTCAATAGCATGAAGTGACAAACTATAGCATTTATGGACAATCTATCGTTGAACATGAACTAGCTTCCATTAGAACAATATCCATTTCCTCTGAATCTCATTAGAGCATGCATTTAACACAAACAATACTGTAAATGGAATGTTTGGATCATTTACTGAACACCGCAGACGACCGAGCAATAGCATGATGCGCCAAAGACAAAGAGCTACCGCCCTGCCTGTTGGTAAGGCGCCAGTTTGCTGTGCGGGAGGCCTGGGTTCGATTCCTGGTAGTGGTGCGGGACCTTCTTTAAGGGTCTTAAAAATAACGGAGAGAGAGGTCTTCCTTTGCTCTAAAGTCTTCAAACGGTTAGACTTTCGCGTGTTCTCGGATAAGGACGTTAAACCAAAGGCCCTCTGAGTCTTAAAAATGGATTGTAAAACCTGTTGAGTTTTCCGACTATCCAAGAGTAGCGAAGACAAAAGATTACAACTTGGATGAAAAATTGCGTGTTGGCACAGTTAATGAAGACTGAAACAAAAATGTACTGAGTTTATCCGCCAATTGGCTCTCTGTTTGGACAACGAGGAAGGTATGTCTACATAAAACGGAACCACTACCTGCCTTTAGCTGGTTATCCATTTTACAAGTCAATACGCCGACATTTCCCTGTAACGCTTGCAACAGTCACTAGCTAGCTTTGAAGATGCTCCAGTGCAATTCTATGTTGCACCTGGTTTCTTTACAGTTGCTGATTTGTTGTTGCACCTCTTGGCGGCTAATATCTTCCTTAATGACTGCCTTGAGCGCACTGATATCATGTTCGACAATGTCGAGGGATAACAGCATGGGCGGCGGAACCGGGGAGGGAGGCACTGCCCACCCCACCCCACCCCCCTCCCTTATAGCGAACTATTGCAATTTCCACTGTTCCTCCCCAATAATCATTTTGCTTCCGCCGACTTCCGCCGCCCATGGTTAGTGGCAGTACCTTGAGTTCTGTACATTGCTCGGGATCAACGGTGGGCCAAGATGATCCATCATACATAAAGATAGGGTCGAGACTAGCCAAGAAGTTACTGAACCTCTGTGCATTAATGCAACCGACAATTGCTGAATAGAATACGAGGCCGCTGTTTGGAGTAACAATGCATGGTACTGAACATTACGTCCTCTTTGTCCGCGTACTTGTCTGTAAGCCCCAGTCGCTCCTGCTCTGGCTCCTACTAACTTGGCTTATTCCATACATTGTAGCCACATTCATTAAAATACAGTGGTTCACCTGGCATGCCTCATCAACAAACTAGTGGAGTAGTATCATTCATGGATCATATCTGGTCGGTTTCTCTCAGACTGTGAGGTTGTGGGTTTCAACCTTATTTGGCAGGCTTCCGCGGAACTCTTGGTTGATATGTGGCCTTTCTGCGATCCACCCGATTCTTCTTTCACACTGATCTTGCTAGGATACCCCTTGTAGTTGGTCTATTCGCTCCAATCATCTCTTCCAATGCCTGCGAGGGTGTCCTGATGCAAAAGCTCTGACAAGTCGTTTGCATTGTTCTAGTGATATACGTCTTGCACGGAGGCATGTCGACTATCACGTTACACTAGCAAAATTGTGCCTCTCGGTCTTTTTTGTTGTAAGTTTGGTTTTGATTACCTACTTTCGAAAATACTAGCATCATCATCATCGAGAAAAAATGCCGCCGTTAATCTGCTACACTGAATTCAGTTTAAGAATTGAGAAGTTGCTGGCAACATATAGAAATAGCTAACAAGTGTGAATTGATTGTAGACAATGACTGACTCGTGTCCTTTTATAACCATAAAAGTTTATGTAAAACCTCATTGAACTTTTATCTTACTGGTTTCAAGTTGGTTTGATTTGGTTTTAAGTTTTCAGATTATGTCAGCCTCGATTTTTATGTTTGTTTTTACTAAAAACGTAGATAAACATTTGAACTAAATTCCACTCTTAATCAGCCTCGGTTTCATAGCTCCCTTCACTCTAGATTGACTGCGAAACATTTATAGTACAAATAAATGTACAGATATAAATATTAGACCTAACCTTAAGTAATTTACTCGCCAGTCAAACCGTTCAATTGGAAACGGAAGAGCCTGTCAAGGTTGTTGCGCTTTTTGATATCCTTTTCTTTACACTTTTCAGTACTATTCATGTATCAACATCTATAACTTCTCTTTACATAACACAAACAAAATAATGCATTTTGTAATGAAAGAACGGGAATTGATCTTTGTTAGCCTGATATGGTTTCACAAAGAAACTAAACTACTGTTCTAATGTTCTTATATATACCCTCGGCCTCGCTCGCTTACGTCTCAACGCCGACTCAGCTCTGGCGGTTTTAGCAGGGTTTGTCGATCTTGCCGATAATGAGGTCGGCATACAACGACGTTTGTAAAAGCTAAACTCGCAACTTGTTTATATTAGTTTTCTACCATTAACACGCTATTGCAATGTGTCTTGAAGCACGGTCGAAAAAAGAAGTCCTATTATCTAATCTAAAACTCCCCGCAATAAAATGTGTTCGATCCGTTTTTCCCGCGAGACTTTCCAGGCCTCAACGCGTATAATGCCAAATTGTATGCTATTGTAACAGCACTTTAATTTGGACTTTGGTTATTGTAGCGCGGTTTGGGGGGATAGGCTCCAAAATTTTCAAAATTGCGCCGCAAGTACCTTAACTTTCTCAAGCTATAAAAGCAACGCCAATGCTTTACGTAGCGAGCGCGGTTGGCATAAATTGAGTGACCAACGAAAAATTTCAAAACCGCTTTACATATAGAATGTTTCAGAGCCCAAACCTATCTTTCCGACAGATTCACTTGGTAATCTAACTCGTAATATAATTTTCGCAGTTGCGAAAACAACTCACGGTGCCGCTTCCATGTACGTTCTGACTTTGGTAAACGGAGTGTTTAATAGTTACAGTGGGGCGGTACTGTGGACTAACAGTCAGCCAGTAAATTTAAGGCAGTCGCCATTGCTAATACATTTTAAAAGCGAGTTACTACGCAGTTACAAGGAGTGATATAACAGCATGGCAACCTTGTCGTCGTACATTCTTTTTAAGTTTTTATACCCAGAAGATTTTAATCGTGTATGAATATAGCCACACCTTCTCAGAGTACCTTTTGAAAACCGCGTTTCTTTACGCTGAGACACACATCGTGAATACTGTTTCATTACCCTGCGTTACCGTAACTAGAACATATGCCAAAAAATATCTGTAGAATATGGCTGTTGGTTCATTAGCTTACCTTAAACTTGAAAAACGAAACAGACTCGTTCTTCGGCCAGAAGATTGTCCAACATGGGATAAGCTTCAATTAGTTATTCCGAATTCAAAATAATGGAGTACGAGCTACAGTAAACATTTTCAAACTGTTGCAAATGATATGTTCCCGAAATCAAATCGAAAAACTTCATAATTTACTTTACTTTTGAGTTCCAACTTATCATTAAAATTTCTTAAAAGTTTTAATTTATTGAATAAAAAATTTAGCGTTTATTGTATTTTCCATGAAACATCAGGATTAATAAGTTTATCCACCTGTTTTGGCAGCGTTTAGTACCGTTTTACCGGTTACTATGGAGTTTTTATTGCCTGCACCGCAGACAATCTCTTTATATCTCCCGACGGCTATATAGAACTGCAAATAAACAAATAAAAAACCTGCTTTTCACGATTGCTGTGTCGGTGTATCACTCTTATAATTCGATTGCTGAGTTGAAACATGCAGTTTAGGACACCTGCAACGCTGACTTTGTATTTAAACTGAGAGGTTTCTTAGTTTTTGCTTTCCTCTTTGGTTTTGCTCTCCGATTCTTGAAGTATACGAAGATTGTTATAAATGAAAGAAAAACCATGCAATGCCTAAGCCGATGCCGATGCATGTGTCAATAGCAAAGCCGTAGCCGATGCATGTGTCAATATCAAAGCCGTAGCCGATGCATGTGTCAATGTCAATGCCGTAGCCGACGCATGTGTTAATACCAAAGCCGATGCAGATGCAAGTGTCAATGCCAAATCCGTAGCCGATGCATGTGTCGCATCGAATCGTATAGGAACATAGAAAAAAAGCGGGAATAAAGTTATAGTCAACTCTTTGCAGTTCCTGGTCGATCCTTGGTCTTTGACCCATTTGACCATGGATAGTGAAAGTATTTTCACTATTCATGGTTTAACTACCAACTAGATTTTAGCACTTTAAATGGTAGCTGTAATTGACTCGTCAGGTTTCTTCAACGACGCCAATAAAACTAACTAATCAGCGAATGCCCGCCACATAACTTTTCAGTTTGAAGCTGCAGACACCAATAGAATTAAAGGCATCGGCATTCGAGACCATTTTTTTTGCCAACAAACATATCTTGTACTTTCATCTATTCCAATACCACGCCAACGTTATGACTTGCAAATTCCGTATGACATTGAATTTTTTTTGTACGAATTTCTTCCGCAATAAAATGATGCACATATCAAACACAGCAGATGTTTGTCTCACCGCCTCGCGAGGCAAAATTATTGAAAATTTAAATCTAAATAAGTTCTTATGAAAAGGGAGTTTATACTGAAATTCTAGCCTATAAACGCGGGTTTTTATTGTATTGCAAACACCAATAAAATATAGCCATCGGCATTCGAGACCATCTTTTTTGCCAACAAACATATATTGTTATAGATAGCTAGTGCACGTAGGTGACTGCCAATTCCGGATGACACTGCTTCCGCAATATAATGATGCAAATATCAAACACAGGCAGATGTTTGTCTCATCGCCTCGCGAGGCAAAACTTTCGCAAAAAAAATTTGTCTAACACGAGAGGAAACACGAACGAGTTCGCTGCCTTACAAGTTTACACTTGTTTTTTCTGGTTTGTGTCGGGCTTTAGTGTTAATTATATGCTATTTCAGCCCTTTATATGTCAGTCGAACTTGCTTTGAAAATTGTGTACCAAACTACATTTTGCTTGAAAAGATTGTCTTCCTAGGGGGCGGCTATTCTTAGAGTTAATCCAAAATCTTGAATCCAATATTTCGGCTATCTATAACTCTAACTCCACGAAAATAACTCTAGTGCTGGTCTCCCTTATATACCAGCTAATCAAAGAAGTATTTTTTTACATATTTTACAAAATATAAGTACATTCCGTAAGGAAAAGCTTTAGTTACTCTGTCGCATAATTTACTTCTACGAGGCTCGGGTAATGAATCTTAAGTTTTCTTGCCATTCCTAACTGTCTTGAGCAAAACTTCCCGTCGTCATGAAAGCAGTCATTTTTATGAAAACTACTATGGTTTGAATAGGCGGAATTGATAAACGCCCAGACGAATGTTTTACAAGAAAATCAGTTTCTCCGAAAACCACGCACACCAGTAAAATTTTGCCAAGCCTCAATATCCTTATTTGGAGGGCAACTCAATTTTCTCTTCAGTCTCAATATGTTCTTATTTTGTTCTTGTTTGTGGCAAAGAAGTTTGTTATTTTTTTTCACTTTATAATGGCCTACAAGCTAGATTACAATACATCACCGAACGGTGACTTTGTAGTTTAGCATTTAACAAATAAACAAGATCTGAAACTACAGATATGCAAATTTCACTGTGTAAAGTATTTCGCATATAGTATACATCACGGATAATGAAATTTTTTTTACTAATTGGTTTATTCTCAACAAATATTACTTTCAGTCTCAAATTGTTCATAATTTTTTCTTACTTTTTGCGCGATTTCAGCCTGGTTCTCCTATTTGTTTTTAAACATAAAAAATTGTACGATTTTAATTTCGTATTTCTTTGATTTATTTCTACTTGCTAAGAAATACCTTGTACTTAGTTTATACTAAAAGAAGAAAAAGAGAAAAGAAATGAACAAAACAAGATTATAAATTTGAACACTCGGCAGTGCTAGGTATTGTTCTGATTTAGTTCATGAGATGAAAATCGAGATAGTTATAGTTTTACTGAAATGCGAGTTTAGCAAGCGACGGAATATAAAGAATTTGATTTGAAAGTTGTAAAAAAATTAAGAGAAATAAAGTATCAAACGAAACCAATCTAATTTTTTATTAACCTTCAAAAACAAATTTCAAATTTTGAAGACGAGGTTAAATTGGGTCGTTCGCGAAAACAAATTTTTTTATGCGTTGACTCGTTTTTCATGTATGAAGCAAGCAATGTACTTTGGTGAAAAATAAACCATTCACAAAACCATGCTGTAGCAAAACAAGTCTCTGATTATCGGGTTTTTTGAACAACCCCAAACTGTCGGCCATTTTTTCATGCGGTGTGCTTTGTTTTTACTGGCATGGTTTTGAAGGCGAAGGACAGGAATATTGGCTTAAACTTGTAAGTGTGAAACTGTAATATGTAATTGTCAATTACTGTATAAACTGGTAATGTTAGAAAATGTTTACACGGTGTTATGAAAATACAAGCGCTTATATCAACTGCGGTTATCAGAACAAATTATTAAGAGTACTTACCAGTTATTCACAATGCCGTTTGACCCGTGTATGCTGGCGTCTTCCCTGGGCTGTCGCACAGCTCGCGACTTACTTCTCACACTTCAATTTCCTATTGTTTTATATTTTTTCACTTGAAAAGACAGAAATTATATACTAAGAGCCAGTTCCAACTGTTTGGCAAACTCAACGCACGCTTACACTTTACGTTGGGCAAAACATGTTGGCTTCTGGTGCCAGTGAGTTTTGTTTGAAGATAAAAAATGAAGGAGAAAAAGTGAAAACCGAAAAACACTGAGTTATATTTTGAGTTTACTAATTGACAACCATTTACTTATATATATACCAAGCCATCACAAAAAGACAGAGATGATTTTAAACATCTTACTTGACTTCTTTGCCTCGAACAAGATTGCGTGCACACACCAGTGCTTTTTGGCTTCCTTTTGTAGTGCAAATGATCAATTTTAGGGTTAATCTTTGGCCTAACATTGGCGTTTCTAACAAATGTACCAAGTTTTTCTACCCGACAGAACAGCTGGTCGAACTAAGTGCATTTGCCGTAGTCATTAATCAGCGGCCTACTTTCACAATTAGCTATTTGTGGCAGGTATTATATTTGAACAAAATAACAAGCTAACTGGCCGTGAGCAATTTTGAGCGGCAAAAACGAGAACGTCCATTTCACCAACTGCTAGTTACTAGTGCATTTGTAAGATTACTCGCCTTTAATTGCAGCGTTTTTATAAAGTTTTAAGTTTCAAGAGTATTTTATTCATAGTTATTGTCACTGAACACATTGCTTTGCTCGAGGGAAAGCATATTCAAACAAAGAAACAAAGGAAACTTTTTAGACATAAAATGACATTTGTCCATTGCAAATTTCAATATAGAATGTAGTATCCCGCGGTGCTTTTTATTGGTTTGTAATGAAAGCAATTTTGAGTATAACAGCGATGGTTGAAGAAGCTTTGACAACTCACTGGCACAAAATCCTATACAATAAACACGCTAAAAAAAACTGACATCTATTTTGACATACTCCTTTCCACAAATGGATAGTGTCACGCTAATTTATTCATAACTGAACAGGGAGTTTAAATATGTAACCGAGTTAAATAGTTAAGTAAATATACAGAAGCAGGTGAGTAATAAGGTAAGTATAAAAGTAAGCAAATAAGTAAGTAAGTAAATAAGGAAGTAGATGAATATGTAAGTATATAAGTAAGTAAACAAATAAAAAGATGAATAAGTAAGAAAACAACTATATAAGAAAAAAAGTATGTAAGTACGCAAGTATGTGAGTTTATAAGTACGTAAGTAAGTAAGCAAGTCTATAAGCATACGTAAGTAATTGGCTGAAAAAGCTAAATCCTTTCTTGAGCTTACTGGCCCATTAGGCCGGCACTTATCTCCGGTTTTCGTACAGTGAAGCGGATGAAAGTCTTTGAATCCCCCTGGACAGGACACTACTCTGTCGTAGGTTAGCTCCCAGCAGATCTAGTTCTCATTCATACAGCTAAGTCGACTGGAACAAAGTCGGATAAAGTGTCTTGTTCAAGGACACAATACAGTGGTCCGGCCGGGGCTCGAACTCACGACTTTAGGATTACGAGCCGAACACGCTAACCGCTCGGCCACTGCGCCGCCGACACGTAAGTAATTAGGTAAGCAAGTATATAAGTACGTAAGTAAGTAAGTAAGTAAGCAAGTAGATAACTACGCAAGTAAATAAGCAAGGATATAAGTACTTTAATAAGTATATAAGTATTATGTACTTAAGTAAGTTAGCAAGTAATAAGTACGTAATGAAGTAAGCAAGTACATAAGTACGTAAGGAAGTAAGTAAGCAAGTAGATAACTACATAAGTAAATAAGCAAGGATACATAAGTACTTTAGAAAGTATATAAGTATATATGTACTCAAGTAAGTCAGCAAGTAATAAGTACGTAATGAAGTAAGCAAGTATATAAGTACGTAAGGAAGTAAGTAAGCAAGTATATAAGTACGTAAATAAGTAAGCGAGGATATAAGTTCGTAAATAAGTACATAAGTATGTATGTACATAAGTAAATAAGTAAACAAGTATATAAGTCCGTAAGTAAGTGAGTAAGTAAGTAAATAAGTAAGCATGTAAGAACGTACTGTATGCATGCATGCAAGTAAGCAAGTAAGTCAGTAAGCAAATATATAAGAACGTACTGTATGCATGCAAGTAAGGAAGTAAGCAAGTCCGTAAGTAAGTAAGTAAGTAAATAAGCATGTAAAAACGTACTGTATGCATGCAAGTAAGCAAGCAAGTTGGGTAAGCAAGTATATAAGTCCGTAAGCCAGTAAGTAAGTAAGTAAGTAGGTAAGTAAGTAAGCAAGCAAGCATGTAAAAACGTACTGTATGCATGCAAGTAAGCAAGCAAGTAAGTAAGCAAGTATATAAGTCCGTAAGTCCGTAAGTAAGTAAGTAAGTAAGTAAGCAAGCATGTAAAAACGTACTGCACGCATGCAAGTAAGCAAGCAAGTAAGTAAGCAAGCATGTAAGTCCGTAAATAGGTAAGTAAGTAAGTAAGTAAGTAAGTAAGTAAATAAGTAAGTAAGCAAGTATATAAGTCCGTAAGTAAGCAAATATATCAGTCCGTAAGTCCGTAAGACCGTAAGTAAGTAAGTAAGTAAGTAGGTAAGTAAAAAGGTAAGTAAGTAAGCAAGTATATAAGTCCGAAAGTAAGTAAGTAAGTAAGCAAGTATATAAGTCCGTAAGTCCGTAAGTAAGCAAGTAAATAAGTCAGTAAGTAAGCAAGTATATAAGTCCGTAAGTTAGTAAGTAAATAAGTAAGTAAGCATATAAGAACGTACTGTATGCATGCAAGTAAGCAAGTAACTGGATAAACGAGCATCACAAGCCGTGAAAAATGGGTAAGTAAACAAGTTAAGTATTCTGATAATTTCTCCGTCCTAAACCAAAAAAACGTAAAATTTTACTAGACTAACAAACATTGCTGACAAACCCAAGCAACTACTCGTAATAGTTTTTAAGCATTTGTAATTCAGCGCATCACAGCTTACATGTTCCCATTTTTCAGTTTTTGTTGTCATGGCAACATTGGTCCGTATTATGGGTACTGGCTTTTATCCTAATATGGTAATTACAGATTCTGCTCCCTGGACGGACAACCCTCCATTTTAATCCCCCAAATAAATTATTCAGAACGCAGTGGACTTCGAGCAATTCAAGTAAACTGGAACAAATCAAGATATTGTAAATCAACAAGTAAAGTTAATGTATCCGTAACAATATTAATACTAAAGGTGGCTTGGTTCACGTGACGGTTCGGCTTGTTTTAGTTATGACCAATGATTGGTTCTTTTTACTAGCTACATTTAAGTTAAACAATCGACTTAACAGGTGTTCGTACAGCCCGGAGGAACTTTTTAGGGCAAAATTAGAGATTTTCAAATTTGAGTTTTCTCGAAAGTTTTAGGGATAAAGTGGCTTGAAAATAGAAAAATCAGGACAAAATTACAAGGGTACTGATACCAATGGTACAATTTTGTCCTTGGTTTGAATATATTTTTGTTTCGAACTCGTTTTAATTCATTACCATATCAAAAAAACATGGGATAATAGAGTTTAAACCGAGGATAAAATTAAGCCACAACATACATACCCAACATATGGAAGTATACTAAGTGATCTTCGAAAAGTGAAGACTGATGAAATCTAGAACTGATGTCTCCAGATGTAGCCTATGCCATGCACCTCGACATCATCTTGCGACCGGGCGGTAATGGAAAGACAAAAATTGGAGATTTTAATGGAAAATAGCTCAAATTGGTGGAATAAAAGGAATTTCAAGGATATTGAAAAAGGATTAGGAATTCTAGGGAATTTTAGGGCCTGATTAAAATGAAACGCAAGAGAAGAAGTTCATGGAAGGAAAGCTTACTGTAAATCAAGACAACACAATGAGGAGTTCTTACAAATTTATTTATATTTTCCACGGTGCTTGAATATTAAAGTCGGTTTTGTGACTACATAGCACTGGCCTTTAACCAGGGTACAAATTACAACGCTTAACGATTTGCTCCAAGATAAAAAAAAATTGATCTGTAACTCAACAACGACAGTATATATATCGAATGAAAATTTCAAAAAGATTTAACGCTTTGCATTTAACCTTTAAATTATATCGAGATGCTCTTAAATGTTAACAAAAATTCTGATTTAGTGAAACTGCTTGACTCGGACTCCAATCCCTGCCATTAAAAATACGGTGACGACAATAAATACAACTTTTGTCTTTCTTTGTCTGCAATATTATATCCAAACCTTGCAGCGTGTCTAAGTAATATCGGGCTGTATGACCGGCATGCAGGTGTTGCGTGCACAAACTTATCAATAGGCCATTTTCACTATTGCACATTTTACTACAGCTACCAGAAACCATTGCGACGTCTCTTTTGTTCAAGAAATTAAGCCTATTTTTTAACAATTCTTAGAGGAGTTTGTGCATCTGAATATCAAAAGAAAACTGAAAAGGATTCTGGTAGTTGTAGTACAATGACGCCATAGTGCAAGTGGCCTATTTCTACCTGATACTACTTCTCCCAGAAAAACCCGGATTAACGACATCGTTGAAACACAAAGTAAATTGCAAAACAAGGCAAACAAAACAAAACAATTTACTGCCGTGGCTTAAAAAACTTTCAGGATAATTCCTGACGCTAGCTGCCTTATCTCAGATTTAAGTATAAGACACAATCAAGAATCAAACTTGGATTTCTTTAACACACTTGAAAACGACTTCAACAGTGATTAAATAATTTCATGTCTCAATTGGTTAAAATTGGGCCCAAGCCTGTCCGAAGCCCTTGTAATCAGTTCAAATTCCTGCCATGAATCTCTCAAGCAGTTCCCGCTGCCATTCGATCCCTTTCATTCCTTATGCGGACATAGGTAGCCTCTTGTAATGTGTCTTTCGACCGTATCGTTTTCGGGTGAGACGGACCCAAAACCTGCAACGAAAACAAATCTTTAATATTTGTGAGATTCTGTTTTAGTCGGTATACTGTATAGCTTAAGCAAGAAGTCACAACAACCACAAAGCTTATCATAAAATGTATCCTTGTGCATTATTCTTATCACGAACGTTACGCTTTCATCATTAGATATCGCATGGGAAGCACAGATTATTGTACAGGGTTCGTACACCTTTAGAATTTCAAAAATGCAGGGCTTTCCAGGGCTAATTTTTCACATTTTCCAGGGATTTTTAAGGGCTCTTTAAACCCAGATTGAAAATATTAATGTTCACAATCAACTGTTTAAACAGCTTTATAATAGTTAATGCCGCGAAAATTCGTATTCATAAAGCTTAATATAATAACGAGATGCCAAAATTAAGACTAAAACTTCACATGTTACTTGAAATGAACAAAAAAATGCATCATTTGGCGAGTTTAGTGTCTTCAATAAAATTCTATGAAATTTTTCAGAGCTTAGTAAAAAATTTCCAGGGCTTTTCCAGGGGTTTCCTGGGATTACCAGGGCTTCAAACTTTTTCCAGGGTTTTCCAGGATTTCCAGGGCCCGTACGAACCCTGATTGTTGCAGGAGCGATAACGTCGGAGCGATGGCGACGGCAGCAGTCTCTATTCCAGCAGAAAAACTCGATATTTAGTTCCGGTTTTCCATCTATTCTCCATATATGGTTGGTTCGGCCTCTCGGAGCCAATCAGGGGAGCAAATTGATGGCTTTTTGCTTCCGTTATTTCTGATGTTCCATATATGGTTGGTTCGACCACTGTAGGCCAATCAGATTCTGCGTAAGGTTTGATTGTTGGTTTCCTTCGCCAAATACTCGGTTGGAGTGTGGGGGATCTACGCGAGTGGTCTTCGAGAGAAAGGTTAAATAAGGTATGAATAATGCATCAAGGAAGCATTTTCAGCATCTGAAAGCTTCAACGAGTTTGCGAGAGGAAGGCAATGTGCTTTTATGGCTCTTTCTTCTTTATTATGCAATGAAAGTGTTGCTTTCAACTCATGGACACAATCAGTCATTGATCGAATTCACAGCATATTCAAACAATTTAGCGCCAGATAGGGAGACTTTACCCATGCACGCCTCGATCATCAGGAAGCACTTCTTTCTTTTTAAGAACTATTAGTATCATAATTGATAATAACTCCACATATGTAGTTGTGTGTTTCCGTTATATGTTGTCATCAAACCGCAGCACGCCACTAGTGGGGCACAAAGTAAGTAGAGTTTGCCTAACGAAATGCTTAACTTGACGTTGTAAGCACAAGAATTTTAAAGACACAGACATTTTAACTTTCTTCTTCTTACATCTTCAGGTGTAAAATGACATGAAGGCTTAGAGAAAAGAAATATTTACATATGTCGATGTGAAGGAAATTAAAGCGAGAAAGTTTGAACTTGCTTATTTTAACTAGGGCAATATGGGCTTCCATGATACGGCCCAGGGACCAGGAATGTAGAGATAAAATGGGTCTTTACAGAAAAAAGAATGAAGTGGTTTAGCAGCAAGGTTGACTTTTTTAATAGGATTGTTTAGATCTATTTTGGCGTTTGAAAGTTCTCTTGGCTCGTTTCTCTGATGTAATGCCTTTATACGCAGTGAAAGATGTTTGACTTTTTTTTTTTGGATACCATGTCGACAGACGGTAGCCACTATGCCGTCGCCAGGGTAAGTGAGTCCGTAACACCGCAACAGGAAGCCTAGACAAGTCACCAAACATCATAGGATGCCCGCGAAAAGCCCGCAAAATTTCGAACAAATGTTCAGAATTGGCCTCGAGTGTACGGGGTATTTCTTGCTTAATTTTTCATTGGTGGGGAAGAAGAAATTTGATGATAATCTTACCTCGATCACAACACCTTCGCCCGAGTTTAAAGCTTGTTCCGTAGTTTGATATTCAAAAACTGAGTGTTGTGTTTTGATGAAGTTTTAAGGGTAGCCAGCATTGGAACCACGCTTGGACCGGTGGAGGGTACTTTGGGTGGAATCCCGTTTCCAGACGCCGGGATTCTTGGATTTCCAGCGTAAAAGTTAAAATAATTTTCGAATGATAGCGCGTTAAATAACTGGTCAGTTTATTTGGTTTGGCGTTTAAAAAGGTCAACCAACTTCAAATCTCGAGGGCATTTCTTTAGTTGTGGATTTCTTGTTGATATAGAGTGTGAAAGGTACTTTTGGTGGAATCCCTTTTCCAGCTGACAGACGTTTGGGACTTCCAGCATAAGGGGTGAATGCCGGTTTCTCATAGACTGATTTGATTTGGTAAAGGACTTTGAAAATGTTCGAAAGTATTGAGTCCAAGAAGTTATCTAAAATTATATAGTAAAAATATTTTTGAATGATAAAGCGTTAAACAACTGGTAAGTTTGTTTGGCGTTTGAAAAGGTCAACCATTTTCAAATCTCGAGGGAATTTCTTTAGCTGTGGAGTTCGTGTTGATGTAGAGTGTTGTAACAGTATCAGTCTTACCTCCATACAGCAGTTATTCCACATGACGAAGTAATCGTAGGCCTTGTTAAAGTCGCGGTTATCTTCGTACAGAATACCAATGTTCAGGTATAACCTCAGCATTAACATGTGTTTCTCTCCGTACGTCTTACGACACAGTTCAAACGCCCTGTTAAGCATCTAGATAAATGTGAACAAGAAAACACAAATTTAGAAATATGTTTATTTTGTACCAGGAAGTCATTCACTTTATATACAGGGCAAAGCAAACTTTCTAGAAACGAAGGTACTTTACAAATGATTGAATAAACTTAATGCCCCATTCACACCAACTAACCAAAATTAGTTAAACATGGTTAGTTTTAAAATGTTTAGTTAGACTAGGTTGATTTCAAAAAGTGTTCGGACTTAATAAACCAGGTTTGGTTAAACTACCTCGTTCTGTAGTGTCAAATCTCCTTACCCACCATCTCCCCTAAAGGACTTTATTTGTACACAATTTGTAAACAAACATGGCGGACAATGTTGAAGTGCCAGACAATTTGATACTACAAAACATCCATTCTAGGACAGGGTGTATAAATAACGAAAATAATTGTTTATCTAGAAAAGGTTGTAAAAATGTCTACAAACAGATACTTGAAAAGGGCTGAAATGCTGTTCCTGTTCGAAATAAAACGTTAGAATACAGTGGAAATGATACAATGAGCTCTGTGATAATTTTGCACTACATGATCTAATGGCAATAATTGTTTTTCATACCCCATTCGCACCAATTACGGCGGCCAGCGGGTCTGAAGTAAGGTTTGTCGCCAATAATATTGTCCACCTCATCAAAATAAGTACTTTGACGGCTGTGAACAGCCTTTTTGTAACGGCGGTTAGGCGGATATCAGTGTGTATATATGTTTTTGCACGCTACGACTTCTCTAGTTCATTATTCATAGCCTGACGCCTTCAAATGGATCTAACGTTGTTCAATATTGTTTTATTTCGTGTTACATGTTGTTAAGCTTTTCGGGGTGTTTTCGTTCCCCAAAACATTCAAGTCCCGACTTCCACGTCCGTCGGCGTTTGGCTGCCATTTTTTAACAACCTTAAAACTACCTACCCGAGGCAGTTTAGTTAAACAAGGTTTAAACCCAGTTTAGTTACACGCGTATGCAGTGTGAATGAATACCCTGTTAAACTAAACGCATTTTAAACATGGTTGAAGTCTGGTGTGAACGGGACATAAGATTATGACCTAAACAGAAGCTTGGTTGAATCAACTAAAACATTAGTAGTTTGAAGTTCTCGCCATTTGAAGTTCTAGGATGTTGTACCCTTAGTACTCAAACCTAAGACAGCGACGTTTTTCAATTTATCAATATTTTGTCGATTCGACTTACATACGGCGCTTGCCGATGCACTTGATCGTTTTGCAAAAACTAGTTGTAAATGAACTAAACAGACTGAGGCTTAAAGCCTTTAAAACATTTCCATTTTCTGAAGATTTTTCCACCAAATACACTCATAGCGACTTCAAATACAAGTTGTTCTGAAAGGGCTGTCACTTTAAAATCTTTCAGCGTGTTAGTTGATCTTATCAAAAAAGGTTTTTATTCTCAACAAGTTGTTGAAACCCTATTAAGTAATCAACTGTTTTCTTGCATTGTAGGGTTGACATGGTTGGCGTTAAATCCATTCCAATTTTTGAACCAGTTGTTGAAACACTTTATAGATACCATCCATTTTGCTTGCCTTAAAGACTACATGATTGGTATCACTCATTCATACTGTTGAACCAGCTCTTGCAATCTTTTAAAGCGACTGAAGTGACTATAATTTTACAGGGCGGAAAAGAATGCTGTTATTCGTTCCAACGTTTGAACCAGTTGATGAAGCCCCAGATCAGGTGCATGACCATTTGTTCTGGTCGGTTGACCAGTAAGTTCAACAAATACATTGTTCTAAACACGTGGTTGTCTACTTTTTCAATGTTTGGTAATTCTTGAACAAAACCGCTGTACCTGTTAACTTACTCTAAGCCCTATTAAAACCCAGAAAGAATACAGTGAACACCCGCATAAAATAGCAAGTGGATTAAGAACACTCAGGCTGAAACTTAATTAAAAAGTACCACAGACATAATAACGCATTCAGCCTGAAAAAGGAAATTGTTTTTATATAAAAAGCTGGATGACACGAGTTACTGATTAAGATACTGTTTTTTTATTAAAAACTTCAAGAACCAAAACACAAAATGTCCCACTGCAGTTAAAGGAATTTTTGGAGTACATTGTTTTGGATTTTGCTATGTAAAATTACGTAACCAAGTAAATTTTACCTTCTGGCTTCTTTAACTTAAATTTTAGAAGCAATTTTAAGAACACCTTAAGAGCACTTTCAGGCTGATTTTGCAGAAAACACATGTGGACTAACCTGTTCTTTCTCTGCAAAATATTTCCTCTGTCGTGGATTAATGAAAGATTTGGTCATTATGGCCTCTGCTAGATGACCCATGTCTCCGAGCTGAGAAAGAAAACAAGAGATTTCATGAACAACTATATCAATAAGCTACTCCATAACAAAAATTCCTCAGACTACAAAATGGACTTCTTCAATTACCTTCTCAAAAATAGATATTGCTTCATCTACAGCTTCAAAAGCCTTATTACGCGTTTCTTGAGAATTGGATTTTTCTAGGTCTGCCACGATTGCAATGTGGTGTGCAATAAGGATGTCTATCATTCCTCTCTTGAACTGTGGAGAAATAAGACAGCATTATTAATAATAATAATAATAATAATAATAATAATAATAATAATAA
>JAOBRD020317584.1:0-16866 GCA_027575215.2 Hydrozoanthus sils | reverse complement strand
CTCTCTTGAACTGTGGAGAAATAAGACAGCATTATTAATAATAATAATAATAATAATAATAATAATAATAATAATAAAATGTCATTTATATGTGTGCACGTTCGTAAAGTGCTCTATGTGCATTACATTAAACTTAATCATGGAATCAATTAAAAGCTAAAGTAAAAATATATGTTTTCAGTCTTGATTTAAGAACAATAAAAGCAAATTTCAGCAGGCAATTTGTTCCATACGTTTGGTGCGGCAAGCAGGAAGGAGCGGTCAGCGAGAAAATTTTTTATCTCATGTGAGGATCCACGGTTGAGCTGCGGAGGTTATAGTGGCCAGCTTGTGCGATGAAGATGAGATCAAATAAGTAAATTGGAGCCATTTCATCCAGAAACATTAATTACGCTGAGGTTATTACATGAAGGTAAGAATTTTATCTTCGAGAGTCAACACATTCTTCATCAATGAGGGAGCGCAGCGAATGTCCATATAGGAATTTCTTTGGACTGCTAAATATATAGAGATATAACGTGCGTTCTGATTGGCTGTTGTGATGCACTCTAAATATGAAATGAGTACGTCTGCATACGTCATCGCGGGGATTTTTCGGTTGTTTGTGTGGCTTGTTTTATAAGTCTGTGGCTCACTTTTTTCTCAGCATTTTTTGGTGAACTAAACAGTTCACACGAGCTTCTATCACCGAACAGAGCGCGAGAACTCGTTTTATATTTCTATGTATTTACTGTGCTGGTTCGTAAGACATTGCTTCTAAAACTCAATTACAATATTCCTATCGTCCCTTACAATACCATCTATATATGAACCATAATACTTGATGAACGGATTGATAGATAAATCTTTTGCAAGCTTCTTTTTTCCTCAAAAGGGGCTGTCATTTGCTTCTTCCCATTGAGCTATAGGAACCCATGGGGGAGCTAGGTCACATGACTTGATTCTTGTACACGACACGTGACCATAGGTCCTGCTACCAGCAAGGCTTGATATGTCGGTAAATCTGCTTGTTGGAATGATGAATGGATAAACAGATGAATTTCTTTCATGAAAAAAGCTTCTGAGTCTCAGACTGATTTACATTCAATTCTAATTCAAAGTATAACTTGAAATCAAGGAGAAACACTTCATAACATAAAGCTTGTATTGACAAAAGTAAGCATCGCAATTTTCTTTGAGGTGACACACGTAAACAGAATATCATCTATAGTCTTCTAATATAACGTCCAAGTCTCAGTGACGAACTTACGTCGTGTTCCTCCCCAGTCAACTGCTTCCTGTAATCAAGAGACTTGTTACAATAATCTACAACCTCTTTGTCTTGTTCCAACTGGTCCATGGTCACAAAGTTGTAGTTCTTCACAACCTTCAAGAAATAGGGAAAGAACAGCAAACAAAACTTAGGTTTTAAAGTTAACAAAAATCGTGGGCGCCGTACACGAGGGCATTAAGGGACTGCCAGTAACAACTAACACTTCAGACTGCCTTGGAATGACACAAAATAGGTTCGTACTTCGTCAGACGTTCCCGACTCCAAGACAATTTTGACGTTGTTTTACTCTTATTGACTTTTGGTATTTGTACGTAAGTTTTGAAAGGTGAAGCGAACTTGAACTGGAGTGAATAAGTCCTACTTGGATACTGTGGTAGGGAAGGATTTCATAACTTAAACTAACGCTGGTATAAAGAATGAAATTGCACGAATTTTCAATAACTTTACGACAACCAAATGCCATTTTCCGTGAAACAGAAATACCAAGAAACCAAAGAACCCACTCCAAAAAACAAGCTTATTTCACTTTAATGTCAAATGTGTGACGTGCATCTGTTACCGGCGTTTTCTCGGCATACTAAGACTATTTTCATCAAAAACCTGGCTCAAGATATAAAATTAAATTCCATGGCTTTTCCATAATCTTGGCTATTTCCCCAAATTCACGGTCTAAAATATACATTTTCGAACCCCATCACCTTTCATGACCGTGTGAACCCTGTTACGCCTTCTAGATCGATAGGGAGGTGTTAACTGGGGGTAACAAAGATTTGAACATACAACGTCTGATCTCACCTCACTCTTCGTTTTTGCCATCAACTGATAAATGTCGGCCATGTTGGCTGGCCTAGCCCCCAGGCTCTGCTCCTCTATATCGCGTAACTGCTCCAGCAGCTCAAACGACTCCTTATACTGTCCACACTGAATCCTGTACGACAGCAAAGGATCATTGTTACTAACTCTACACACCAGATTCATGCTGAACAAAAACAATGAAAGATTCCCGAGAGATCTTTTCACTGACTTATTAACTTGCGCCGACCGAGAACTTCAAATTTCAGGACTTACTTAACCCTATCAGTGGAAATCAGTTATCAACATCTAACTTCTACTTACATAACTCTAACAAAAAAGGCATTTGTTACTGAGAAATGGGAATTGACCAAACGAAGTGTGCTAGCGAAGATAAAAAGGTAAATTCTCCCAAACTTGTTCAATGGAAAGTATGGGCTATAGTTGGGAGAATTTATGCCAGAACAACAGGGAAGAAAGGGTTCACTCAGGCCTGAACGTGTAAAAACGAATAAATGCACATTTTTGGCGAGGAAGGAGACGAGGGTACGAGTTACAGTTGGGCATTCAAACTAATTTTTTCGGACGCGTGTGTTGGAAGGTGAAAAAGATGCTTTATTATTTCTACTTCGCCGCAAAAACGAGGAAGAAAACTATGCAAGTACATACAGAAAATGCACAACTTTCTCCATTTTATCCGCCTGTTCAGTGAGGGCTGCACCGGAATCCTTTAAGAGCTTCAGTGCCTCCTTGTAAAGCTCTGAGGCGGCAGTATAGCCTCCAGCCTGGAGAATGGAGACAGTCGTATTAAACTCATATAAATATCTACGATTACTGACCATCATCCTTATTACTCCCGTCAGTATTGTTGGAATTTCGCGCCACGTAATCCAATAACCACAAATTTCCCTGTACGCCTACAGCTTTTTTCATGGCATGCTTTCTATGTACTGTTTATGTATTTAAACACATATCGCTATCTTCAGGTAAAGAGGTAGTCGAGACGTTATGTGAGCTAATTTGGAAAATATTTTCAAGTTATCAAATACTACAATCGGTACACACTTTTTCTGGATCACCTTAACTTAACTCAAGTTCTTACGTAAAGTTAAAACTAGAAGAAAGAAAACGTAAACAAGTATTTGAGGCAACAGCATCTCAACTATCACGTTAAAAAGGCTGCGAAATAATTTATCTTCAGAAATTGCGTATATTTGGAACTGAACCACTCAAATAACACACAGAAAGGGTGCCAAACTCTATCTTATCAATCGTACACACGGTGCAAAAACATTCAAACATCACGTATGGTGCAAAATCTCTCTAATATCGCGTACACATGGTGCTGAATCTCGCTAATATCAAGTACACGTGGTGCAAAATCTCTCTAATATCACGTACATGTGGTGCGAAATCTCTCTAATATCACGTACACGTTGATGCGAAATCTCTCTAATATCACGTCCAAGTGGTACTGGTGCTGAGTCTCTTTAATATCACGTACAGTACCTCTCTCTTATATCACATACACGTGGTGCTAAATCCCTCTATAATGCATATGCGTGACGAAGAGTCTCTTTAACCAAAAACACTAAAACGTGGTACTAAATCTCCTATACATTTTCATAACCATGCAGCAATCAATGACTATTTAACCTTCTGCCAGGACCGTAAGAGATCAATGCTGAAGTCCTCATTAAATAGTCGCTCGAAGACAGGCCAGTCCAGCAGACACCTCGTCAGGCGATTGTTATCCAACAACTGTTCGAGATGATATGGAAGCTCCTGGAATTACAAACCAAACTTGTTAGCTGAAATTAGTCCGATCGATAAAAGCAAATTTCAATACAAAAAAAGCTAATTCCTTTCCCGAACTAGGCCCACTATGCCGGTGATATCCGGTTTCTGTATAGACTGCATAGTAGGCGTTTCCATTGGGTTTTGCTTTAGTTTTCTATTTAGGTCAGGGCATGTGTACATGCAATCTTATTAATACAACCTATGCTAACCACGTTATATAAATTCTGTAAAACAAAAAGTTCCATCAGTATTTTGCTTCATTCGAGACAATGCAAAAGAAACCGTACTAAGCCATAGTGCCTCCAACAATCTCGCCTCCAGTACAAGAAACTGACACGACTTTAGCAAAGTACCATAAAACAAGTTAAGTCTTGTTTTTTTGCTCGTGTGACCATGGTAATAAGACATTAATGGGGCCTGCAATCCAACACTATTTTCTTATATGTTTAAAAACATCATTTATTCCAAAATTGTACTTTCTAAAAGTTTTATTAATATTCTACAAAAAGGAGTGAAGAAAGTACTTGTCAATTTGACGTCACAACGTGAAATTGTCAAAAGAATCAGCTTTGTTGTCTTGTTCGGGCTGTTTAGTTGCTTGCATTTTTTGTAAAACTATCCAGTAGATTAAAAACCGTTTTCCTTCTTAGCAATTCAATAAAAAAACCTTTTATTTCTTCGATAACAAACTGCAGTTTGACGTTGTGACGTCAGACGTCAGTGCAACATGGCGGCCTCCATAGGATTGACTAGAACTTTCTTTACTCGTTTATAATAAATAAATGAATAGTTTTAGAAAAAACATTTTTGGAATTCCAAATTGATTTTTTTAAACAAATAAGAAATTATTTTTGGATGACTTGGCTTCGTGTTAACTTCTTTTGAAAGGCAAAATTTATCTAATTTTGTGATCACAAGATACAAAAACTACGTACTTCTGATTTTCTATCGAAATCCTCAATCTGTTCAAAGAAGGATGCGTGAACGCCGTGCCAGAAAGTATACTGGTGTTTTACATATCCCTCTGAACCAGTGAAGTACCTATGACAAGAGGAAGCGATAAGCTGCAACAATACTGACAATAGATCGTATGTTGAGATCGTCCGGGTTAGTGTAGTTCTGAGAAGGATTGTTGTCGCTGTAAGTGATTGACGTTTCGACAACCTGAGCGGAAGTCATCTTCAGAGTCAATACTAACAATATAAAAAACTAAAATCCCAACCTTTCGGCTGAGCAGTGACAAGTTAGTGAAACAAAAAATTAGAATTTGCAATAAAAATTTGAAATTCAAATTCTTTTGTCTTTCAAGGTTAAGAACAAGTACTCCTGTGAGGGTTTAAGTCCGTCGTCACGGATTAAAGGATGCGTTGAGGTGTTTATCTCCAGGGCTTCTAAAATGCGTCTTTTATGCCAATTATCGCCGAGTTGGTCTTTAGAACGGTGGTGGAGTCCCAAGAGTTATCATGTTTGGTGTTCAACTCTTATATCCCGAGTAACTTAATTATTTTTTAACTTTTCACCAGGATACTGGATGAATTTTACCCTTTTAGCAATACTGACAATGATTATAACTACAATAACATTAACAGCACAATAGTAATAAAATACTTTTTAAATAACTTTATCCGGTAAATTATCATATGTAAGGGACCTGCCTATATCTAACTATGCTATACATAGACCAACCTTATCTATAAATTTTAATTTTACACTGATTTAATAAAAACTCTGAAAAAGTCTATAACTGAACTCGAAAGATCGTATACGGTTATCATAAAAGCTACAAGTTTGTTAGACCATGCACAAAAAAGAACACAAATATCAGGTTAGGGACACTTGCAGTCCGTTTAGCTGACGAAACACGAAGGTGTTGAACTAAGATCCATCAGTTACCTTCTGTCTGTAAATACAGCCTTACTTACTTTCTCCTGACAGCTTTACTTATGGACCGATGGTAGAAGTCAAGTCTTCCCTCCCCCAAATCACCACAGGGGCGTAGCAGAGGCTTTAGAGCTCGGTACACCAGAGCCCACTTGGCGGCAGCTAAGAATCTCTTATGTTTCTTCGGTTCGACGGCTTTTTTCTTTTTCGCTTCTTCGTCGTCATTCTCTTTCTGTACATAGGTCTCGTCTACCTTCTTCTGTAACACATCTGCTACATTTCCCGCATCAGTTCCTTTGTCCAAAACATTAACTGTACACAACGAAAAACGTATTACTACAAGAAACAAACGGAAAGGAATTCCTGAACCATTCTGTCTAAAACCTACAGAAGTGAAGTCGAGTAGAGAAATTGATGCTAAGTCAGTCACTAACTCCTTTGTTTTCTTTTTTTAAGGGCCCGCAGTTAATGGCTACGCGCTGTTGCAGTTACCCAGTAGCTTTGCGATGAAGTAAATAAAATAAAATAGAAGTTGAAGACATTGAGATCTCTTTACTTAAACCTGCAGGGCCACTGTCGCCATATAGGCAGTTGTTTGTTTACCAGAATTGGTGCGTACTTTTGACCTCTTAAAGTTGACTCTAGCATTTTATCAAAACATAAAAAAAAAGGACTGCACGAAAGCTAAAAAAATTACCACTACCCTGGTTTCGTATAGTAATGAATATTGTAGGTGTGCATTAAATAGTAAATGTAAAAAAAGTAAATGAAAATGTTGTTTTAGTAAAGTTGTTGTATTAAGTTAAGGTATCTAACATCGCCAATAAGACTATAAGCCAAAGCGATTTGCACGGTTTTCGTGTTGACACAAACAATTTCCAAAGTGTTCCATGATCAAATAATTCACGTTGTTCAGTAAATACTCAATCGAAGTTATGTTGTAGTAGTAAACATCTGAAGAGAAAACAACTAATCAAGCAGCAAGGAACTTAACTCTATTCTCCGAATTAAAGCATACAAAACCCTCGATACAAATAGAATATCGAAATTTATGAGCGCGTACCATCAGTTTCATCAGCTTTATTAGTGACATCCTCCTCTTCCCCCTCCGTGTATTTAGATGGAACCAGCAGAGTCTCATCTGCCAATAGCTGCAGTAACTCCGTTTCCAGAAGGCCGTGCCGAGAAGTCTCCAGTAGACAAAGAGTACCAACGACAACCTGACCGCCATTCTCTTCTTCAAATCTTGTGAGCACCTGTTCTTCCAAACTATGGGTACATGCAGTTTTATGAAGTTACTAAACTGATGCAGTGATCCCCAAGCCTTGTGAACAGTTTCTGTTTCTGATATATCTAGATGACACTAAGACTACTGACAAACTGATTGCACTCAGATAAGTCTTCTGGGCAAGTAGGTGTGTAGCATGTACAGAAAGTTAGAGAGGAAAAAAACATCGAATTTACACGGTAATTAATACAACACATGTGTCAAATGCAATCAAACTGCCAAACTAGCTGCGACACAACTACATAACTCGCATCCTAACTTGACTTTAGATCATTCTTCGATCTAATACTTTTTAAAAACATATGCTGTCTGAAATAAAAGTTCTCAGTTTTTCCATAACTTTGTCACAGCTATTAACTATATGAGCGGCAGGCAGCAAATTGAGCCTACCTTAATAGATCATCAGAGAGACTGGAGATTTTCTCATCCATCTTGTTATAATGACCGTACACTCGTAACTCCTCGCAAGCCAGAGCAAGCCAGAGAGGGTTTGCAGATCCTTTCTTGTCCAATAACGTTGACATCTGATGATCATCCAAACGCTTGTTGTACTGCCGTAAAATGTTTTCCACGATTGCCTTAAAAACAAGATTAACCCATTCAATTCCATAGTAGTTTGTTAACATCTCAATTCTTCTTCAGCAAAAACAGAAAATAAGCTGATTAGTGCCGAGAATATGAACTTCGATCATTCACCAAAACTCTACAAGAAAATTACTTCACTGCAGTTAACATTGCAACCGTGACCGCTGTTAAATTATCATTACAAGTTTACGCCATCATCATCATACCACTTTCACCATTAGCACTTCAATCATCATCCCTGTCAAACCAACATTAAATACACCATCATCGTCACTACCACTAATGTCATTAAAATTTTAACCATCATCACTGTTAAATCCACCACTTTACATTATTGGTAATGCATTGATCCATACCTTCCTTGAGTGATAGTCCAACTCTCCACACACGACTTCCTTGGGGCCACTCTTATATGACCTTAATATCCGGTGGCACTCTGTATCATCAATCATTGATAGCACTACTCTGATATTTGGGGATAACTTCTCTGGTAACCATCTTCGAAGGAACTGGATCTTGTCATCATCCAGCTGTGTAGTAGTTCAGCATCAAAATTAGGACTAAAAGTGTTCTCATGAGTTCGCAAGGTGTAACTTTACACATCAGAAACCATTAAGGAATTATCATGATCACAATAGCGTCTACACTGATCCTCAAAAGCCTGCGTCAAAGGAGAGTCGAAGCCTTAATATGTTCATCAACTAAACGTCTTCTACTGGCCAGCAGAATGAAGGGTAAGGAAAGTGGCTCAACATACCAGCAAGAGACTACACATTCAACACAAAGCAAGAAGTATCCACGATGTACACCCAATCATTTTAACTTTGCACATCCATAGTGTAATCACATCTCACATAATAGTTTTATCTGAGTAATACTCAAACAACGTGTTTTCACTAGTTAATGATCAAATAACTATTTTCACCCAAACTTTATAACAATTAATAAATTACCATTAATTAATCAAAAATTCGGGCATTTTATCAATCAAATCCACAAGGTTTTTGTAAGCCGTAAAAGATGTTATTATTACTATTGTTGTTATTTGTTATTTTTTTCCGATACATACTATATGCACTGTTGAGACCTAAAACAATTTTTTAAAACACTTTTGAAGCAGTTCTCCTTTAGCTACCATCATGATATTCTAATGGACGAGAGACGAGAGTTCAAATACCTTTTCGCATGTCGTGAAATTGACCTTATCCATTCTAGAATAAAACTCTTTATACAACGTTGCTAAACCTTTCAGCCCCAGCAATGTTTAACAAAACTTTACATCTAGTTTTCCCCATGGAAATCAGGAATAATCCAGATTTGCCAATCTACAAAATCAACAAGGAACCCCATAAACCCACACAAAGGAAAGAAAAAAATTATCTGAACTCGGTGGGATTCGAATCCATGATCTATGAAACAGGTCACCATGAATCCCACCGAGGTCAAAATTTTGTTTTCTTTTTCCTTTGTGTGGTTTCCTTGGTTTCTTGTTAATGCTGTAGATCGGCAAAACTTGGATGATTCCTCATTTCCAGTGACGAGGCCTCGCTCGAATCTACATATTGTATTTACATCCACTATAGAACAACACTATTTGTATAAAACTATTTTGTATTCAATTTCAGGAACAAAGCAAAACTCTTTCAAACATTTTTCGACAATTATCTTACCTTCTTCATTAAGTGCAAAATGTTTATGGCAAGAACGTTGCCGAAAAGTGTTTAGCAAAAAAAGAGTCGTTTTATTCCTGATATTTTTAAACAATATTTTTGAAGTTAGTTTTAGGCACACCTGGTTGATTGCATCCACAATAATAAGTGTGGGTCTCGTGTTTTGGTTGGACAATAGGGAGTTCGTCAGCTGAACCAATGAGTCAAGGTCACTCACAACATCTTTCTACGATGAACAGCAATGTACTGTTTAACGTTGTTTTAATACAACTATTGTTGCTATCAAAATGTTACCTTCGATTTGTTTTCAAAATTTTGTATTAATACTAGAAAAACTTTTGTTAAAGACCAAAAATCACTACTTTAAGACAAAAGCCAGTCCATAAATATTTCTCTGTTTGATTTTGTTGCAAGCTTAAACATCCAGAGACGATGTTCTCCAATCAAGTTTTGGATTGTTTCAGCAACCAATCACAATGGAAGTTGCTGCAGAACTTTATTCTGACACTAAATTAAGGGTTCAATTTTCCGTTTGTCAATTTTGTTTGAAAGTTAGAAATATTAATAGTTGAGGTATTCCCGGTCAAGATAATAACTCGTCCTGAACCAGCTTTGAATGTTAGCCTAACAGATCCTATACAATCAGTAGACTGATATGTGGCCACTCCAATATATGTCCTTGCAAATGGATGGATGCAGGGTTCCTGCACGTTCCAACTCAGGAAATTTAAGACTTATTAATACCTTTTAAGACCCAAACTTTCCAAAGTTAAGACCTATGCTCCTCCAAATATGTTCATGTAAAATTTACAAAAACTTAGTCTGATCAATATATGACAGGTACTGTTTTGGGATAGAATGCTTCTTCGAGGCATTCGGTGTGCGTGATAAGCGAAATAGCCAGAAAAAGCTTTGTACAAATTATAACCAGTGGAAGAAACACTTTTGACTTAAAATCAAATTTAAGACAGGTACAGTCAGAAATCGACCTTGGGCCTCCTACATGGCGCCTTACCAATAGACCCCTTCATGGTTGTAATTGCATCATGAGTAATCGGGACATGTAGCGAACTGTGATTTATTAACTTTTTTCTAGCAAAATCATACGTTTTGAACACTCGGCTTTTCAGAGAGGCAAAGTAAGTTCGTATTCTAATCACAGACTGATTTCTAGCCCAGTTACCTGAAAACTACCTAAGAAACGATGGAATTTTGTTAGAAGTCAATTGTTTTATAGCATGTCAGTTCCACACGACCGCTCTGGCAAACAACACATTTGCCTAGGGGTTAGACGGTTTTTGTGTAATTTGTAACAAACACGCCAAAAATTAGCAGGTGTGTAGGATTAGAGCTTCCCTTGGCTGTCTGAGAAGCCAAGTATTTGAAATGAAACTGTGAGAAATCGTCGATAAACCTTACTTCGCTACTCAGCTTTCTATAATTCATGTCCAGATTACCCATGATGCAATAACAACCGTAAAGGGGCTATTGACTTACCAGGCAACGGATTTGCTTTTAGAGCCTTTGAGGTTTTGATGTTTAGCTTGATTTTTAGTCAACCACATCAAAGATCGAAACAGCCATAAACAAAACATACCGGCCTTTAAAACCTGTTGAAAGATAAAGGAAATACAAATACCTTTCGAGGGTTGATCTCCCGGGTGAGCCTCTGAAGGAAAAATGCCAGATCAGTTGAGCCCGGTGTTGCTCCAACAAAATGAAAGAACACCTGCCATTTTTGCCCTGCTCTGCAAAACCAAAACAATTTTCAAAGCTAGCGCAAAGTCTTGAAAAAAGCCCACCAACTGATTATAAATTACGATACAACAGTGTTTGAACAGAATCCTGCAAGATTTGGATCACTGACACTGATTTACTTTAACAAATACCCAGTATTTAGAACCTTGATGAACGTAACTTTTCAAAGAAATTTTTATTAGCATGTAGTGAAGTAGCGAAAGTATCTTAACCTGACGATGTTCATTGTCGTCGTGATGACAACAAAATCTTAGCGTTTTTATTAAATACCCAGTATTCATCGAAAAACCACTATCGAAGAGCAGGTGCGCTGTTTTTTAGCTTAGCAAATTTTTCACAATACTACTATACAATCCTTAAATAAGTCATCTCTCCGCACAAATGGTAACAAATAATTCTGTAAGCAAAATTTTGAACGTGGCAAACCAGCCGAGTTCTAGTCACTTCAGGTTCAAGGTCGTTAAGATCATCTTCATGGAATAAACTTAATATGTTTTAGAATTTAAATATTAAAGAATTGATACATGTTGTACTTCAAATACTGAGGGTTGGAGGTCGGCAGTGAATGAAAGGTGAAGATGACGATTTTTACATGTGTATGTCTGTTGTGTGGACATCGAAGGTGTGTTATTGAGAAGAGTAACTAGTTTCAATTGGTTCACTACAGGACTTTTGTTTCTTATTCAGACATTCTGCGCATGTCAGCACCCTGTCATGGCGTCTGTGTTTAAACTCGCGCCAAATTTGAAATCTTTCTTCGACTAACTTTTCTACAATTGTTTTTGTCTTGTTCCTTTCATCATTTGACTTTGGTTTATCCCTTCATCGTCATTATGAGTATAATAGAGGAAAGACTGGAAGAAATATTGGATAAGAAACTTGACAGAGTTATTTCAAGTGCACTAAACCCGCTTAGGGATACAAAAGCTCTCTGAGTTTTCTTAGTAACCAACACGATGATCTGTTAAGAGAAGTAGCCGGATTCCGTGATATCAACAAAAAAACTGCAGTCTGAAAACAACAGCCTCAAGTCTGAGTTATTAACCACCAAAAACGAATTAAAAGTACAAAGGAACGCACTAAATGACCATGAACAGTACATAAGAAGAGAATGTCTTGAATTCAGTGGCATCCCGGAAAAGCCTGATGAAAGCACGAACCAAATCATCATGGACATTAGTGAAGCTATGGGTATAGGTATCTGTGAAGATGATATATCAGTGGGCCATCGACTCCCAAGCAAGGAAACGCAACCGAAAAGGCCTCGACTAATTATCGCTCGCTTCACTAGACGGGACGTTAGAGACAGAATTTACAAAGTGCGAAATCGACTACGCAATAAAAGTACAAGAGATATTGGTAATCGAAACAGCAATAAGATATTCATATCCGAAAGTCTCACTAAAATATACAGAGATCTTCAAAAAGTGTTTGGAAGCAAAGAAGAAACTAACGTACAAACTTATCTGGACCCATTATGGCAGGATTTTTATGCGAAATGATGAAAGTCCGACAAGCCAAGTAATCCAAATAACGTCTGAGAAAGACCTGCAGAAGCTAACCCCATCTGGATTAGCTGGCTAAGTACAAATTTGTGAAATTATACTAATTATGTCATTTTCTAATGCTCACCTCCAGAACTGCATGTTGTCAGAAATTATGTACACAGAAATTATTTAACAAGTTCACCTTTAAATTTTTTTTATACAGTTTAAGGACTATTTATACTTTGTACAGTTTAGATTGCTAGTATATTTCAAGGCAGTATATATTGCAGTATATATAGTGTATTGTTTAATTACTGAATCAATTCTCCCCAGAAATCTACGCTAGCCATAGCCAGAGCTATGAATGTATAGACGACTATAAATCACTGCCAAAACTTGAAATAACCTCAGATGTCAACAAAATACTGTATCTTGCGGATTCTGATGTTGATTTGCATATGCCTTCAGATATCAATTTCAGTTACTACAGCACAAAAGACTTTCAGAATAATGAAGAAATTACTAATTGTTTCTCTGAAAAGCCTTTTTCTTTTATTCATTGCAATATTAGAAGTATGTCAGCGAATCAAGACAATCTCGTTAACATGTTAAATGAACTTCATCAATCTTTTTCAATTATTGGTCTGACGGAAACTAAACTGCATGTTTCTAAGGACCCGGTTGATACGATAGCTTTGCCCAGTGACAAGTTCCTGTCCCAACCAAGCCTTTTCAATGCTGGAGGAACTGGTGCTTTCATTCATGACTCTTTAAAAGTTTCAATTCGTACATACGTAACAAATATAAAACCCCTTTTCATTCTACAAAAACGGGCAATCAGAATTATAACTTTTTCTAGTTTTGATTAACATTCTAGTCCCTTATTCAAAAAAACTAACATACTAAAAATTTTTGATCTTATAAAGCTCCAGACAAGCTTATTCATGTACAAATTCTATTACAAAAAATAGCCAGTGGTCTTTGACAGCTATTTTCAGCCCCTCAGTAAAGTACATAACTATATTACAAGGCCCTCTTCCAGTCCACCTTTGTGCTACCAAAAGCAAGGACAAACTATGGCATTTTCAGCATAAAATTCACTGGTGCAAAAATATGGAATTCGCTAGATGCAAGTCTAAAATCTCCATCCTTTAAAGCCTTCAAAGCCAGACTCAGAGAAAGATTCGTTAAATACCATTAAAGTTCAGCAATTCACCAAATTACTCTTTCCCCTATTAGCTCTGATTTTTTATAAATCAAGTAAAAATGTGCTGTGTTCTTTCTTTGACTTAGTTATTGTTTTCCTTATTACTATTTGATGTTCTTTATATTTTTTTTACGCTGATATAAATATGTAAAATTCAAAATGTATTCTGGCTCCCCAGCTAGTATAGCCCCTCAAGGTTATTCCGGGTAGCCAGCACCTTATTTGTAATATCAAAAATTTGTTAACTTATATAGCCACAGCTGAGGTGAAATAAACGATTGTTGTTGTTGTCGAAAATATGGTATATGTTATTAAAACCAAAGCAAACATGTAGCCATTTAATATTCTCTTAGATACATACTGTGGACAGGGAATCTTCCCCTGTTCTGCCAACTGTCTAGCATCAGCTGCAACCCTCGCCATGATTGCAGACTTTCCAGCACCAGCCCTACCAATTAACAACAGTGGTGCTGCGCTGACGTTTTTACAGGAAAGGTAGCTTCCAATCTAAAATGAGAAGCAACATTTTAATAATAGGCAGCAGAGCTTTTGTCGACACCACGGTTGCCCAGCAGTTAATGTATTTGCTAATTGACTCATGTTTTCCTAGGGTTGCAAGTTCGAGTTAGTAAAAGCTCTATTGTGTCCTTGAGCAAGACACATTACTTGTTCCAGTCAACTCGGCTGTGTAAATGAGTACCAGCTTCTGCTGAGGGCCATCCCGTGGTAGATCAGTGTTCAATCCAGGGAAAATCAAAGGCTCTTATCCTCTCAACACAACAGAAACCGGGGAAAAGTACCGGCCTGATGGGCCATATAGGCTCACAGAAATAACTTATTGTTTGCTATGCTCTTGCTAATTAAAAGAATTCAAACTTTTCACACTTATTTGCAACCAAAATGACAACAGTTTAACAACTTAAACTACCAACATTTGCAAACTTGGACAAATAAATTTGAAGTTTTTTAAAGATAAAGATTCATTGTTTTGTAGTGAATACTCAAATCTAAATCAAATAAAATCTTCTTAAAACTTAGTTTCGATGAAATCTTCTTACAATCTTGATCTAAAACTCCACAATCAAACTTTGTTGAAATGCAATAATAAGTCGATAAGTCGCCTGTCACGAGCATGAAATACTTTATAACTATCCCTGACATGCTTATTGAGCTTAGTTTTAAAATTTGAATATTTCTTGTTATTCTAATTCAAAAACAATGATATTTAAAAAGTCAGTTATAAATGTAAGAACTTCAGTGTTAGGCATCATCTTCATCATCACCTTCTTCTTCTTCTTTATCATCATCATAATTACCACCAGCATCATCATCATCATCAAATTACCAAGGGATATCAAAATAAAGGTTCATTATGTGCTAAATGTTTCAACAATTCATTGGTGAAAACTTTCATTAATGTTTGATCTATTCACTTTAATGTAACAGTATAAAGAGCTCAAAGCCAGACTTGTTTGTTACAGTACCTCCTCCAGAATCTTGTCTCGTCCCAAGACAACTTGTGAGCGAATATCCAAAAAGGACTGCAGAAAAAAGAATACAAAAGAAAATTGGCATTAATGCTCATCTAAGGTAAATAATTAACTCAAATCAGCAATAATTCTTGCAATGCTCTTTTATCTTTACAAACATTTGTGTAAAACTTACAATTGATTCTCTTTTTAAACTTCTTTACTAAAAAATTAGGTTAATGCTGCCCAGTTACAGTACAAAGTTGGGGTTTACAGGGTTCGTACACCTTTCAATTTAAAAAATCCAGGGTTTTCCAGGGCTGATTTTTGTTGTTTTCAAGGATTTTCCAGAGCTCTTTAAACCCAGAATGAAAATAATGTGTACAATCACCTGTTTAAACAACTTTTTAATAGTTAATGTTGTGAAAATTCATATTTACTGAACTTAATATAATAACATGAAAAATTTAATTAAAGTCTAAAATCTTAATTGTTACTTGAAACGAAAAAAAATGCATCATTTGGCAAATTTGGTTTTTTCAATAACATTCTATGAATTTTTCCAGGGCTTAATAAAAATATATTTCCAGGGCTTTTCCAGGGGTTTCCAGCACTTCAAAAGTTTTCCTGGGTTTTCCAGGATTTCCAGGGCCCGTATGAACCCTGGGTTTAAGATAGATCATTTGAATAAATGACTTGACCAAATGTAAAGTATCATGAGCCAAATTGCTTAAGGGCATTGCACTTACTATCTATATCTGAGGTCTTTGCTCAACACTTTACTTTAATACAATTTAGCCTCTGTCGAGAGAGATATCTTAATTATACTATGATACTAAACAAATTCACCTCATGAGCTGTCCTCTGTGCTTCCAACGGATTCTCTGGGGTGGGGTCCAGAGGGTACTGGGCCTCAATACGAGTCTTAAAGAACTCGTACACCTGTTAATTAAAATTATGAGAAAATTAACTTTACCAGTCTACAACCAACATAACAGAACTCCTTATTCATTATGGTTTTAACTTTTAAAATCATATTTATTCAAACATTATTTTTGTTGCTATTAAAAGAAATAAAGTTGTGGCCTAAAATATGTTTTAACAATAATAATCCAGTTTTACCCTGCAGCAGGGCTTAATGTATTTTTTAACCTGATTCAACCTAAACAGCTGGGCCCAGTTGTACGAAGCCTGGATAAGCTATCAGCTGGGTAAAGGCTAATTGTCGTCAGATTGTTTGACTCTTTGTTGATTTCTCTATCCCTGGTTGTTAGGTGAGTGGAAGACTCCTAAGGTAATGGTTTAAATATGGGGGTGACAGCCCTAAGAAAGGCTGTTTCAGCCGTAGTGTTAAATTCATTTGGTGATCACCCCGATTTCTTCACAGCATTCTTGAAATTATTTCACTGCTCCCAAATCTAGTTATGATTCCCAAACTTTAGTTATGATTCCCAAACTTTAGTTATGATTCCCAAACTTTAGTTATGATTCCCAAAGTTTCACCAAATGCATACTAGTTCCCACACTTTTAAAAGGAACTCGCCCAGAATTGTCTCTATCTCCTGGTTCCCAGTTTTTTCCCTTAAAGTCCCTATCAAGCTTATTTTTTTAAGTTCCAGATTAAAACTGTTGTCATCTGTGAACTCAAAAATCGAA
>JAOBRD020317478.1:0-21590 GCA_027575215.2 Hydrozoanthus sils | reverse complement strand
TCTTTGGTTATTCGATTTTTGAGTTCACAGATGACAACAGTTTTAATCTGGAACTTAAAAAAATAAGCTTGATAGGGGCTTTAACAAACACCAAAACCGTTGGAGGCAGCTGATTCAACAATTTTTGCTCGTGTATAAGTAATACTGTTTTTTTTTGTTTGTTTTTCACTTGTTAAAACAAGTAAATGCTACTGACGTCATTAAAAACACACATCATTGGAGGTGAAAATGTGCTCGTGAAATGAAGACATGCGTTAAAACACCCACCTTGAGAGTGTTAAACTTGATCGGTATAACGAATAGACCTCCAGTTGAGCTGCCAATGAAGAGCGACTTACATTCCTGTGCGACTGCGCAGCACGTCACCTAGAATAACATTTATTGTCTGTTAACATTGATAACACAGTCTCATTTGTAGGTCTTGAAACTTTAAGCCACCTTTTGAAAAATATCCTCAAACTAAGGCCCTGTCCACACTAATACGTTTTCGAAATTGTGTAAAAAGATTTGCGTCCACAAATACTCTGAGAACATCCGTTTTCGTCACCAGACTTTGCTCGAGGGTATTTCGAAGGACACACCAAAGTGATCTTAAATGCTACACTTTCGTTTTCAAAATCTTTCATTCGGGAGAGCGTTCTTGATCGCAAAAGAAAACGTATCATAAATCAGTGTCGATGGGATCGAAGACGAACTAAAAAATAACTTTCTAGTATGAATGCTAAGCATGTTGTACATAACAAGTTAATAGATTTCGACTGTTATAATTTCTTCAAGCCCCTACGGAGAATTATTCTTTTTACTACTACTACTACTGCTACTGCTACTGCTGCCCGCTACTGCTACTGCTACTGCTACTACTACTACTACTACTACTACTACTGCTACTACTACTACTACTACTACTAATAATAATAATAATAAATTTAACAATAATAATAACAATAATAAGAACAAAAACAACAGTAATACTAAATACAAAAAAGTAATAATAACAACAATAGCAATAATAAATAGAGGGGATATTGCATGGCCGCGCGGAGAAACGAATTTTTTCTTCGAGTGTTTGAAAAAGCGCAGCGAACGATTGAAATATTTTCAACACGAGAAGATAAAATTCGTATCTCGAAGCGGCCATGTAATTTTCTTTTTATCGCATACTTAGTGAGATTCTAATCATCAACGAAGTAGATTGAGAAGTTGTTTCAGCGGCGGAGAAAGTTTCATATCAACAACACGTGATGATATGGAAATCGTGGCTGTTTTTGAAATCATCACGTGTGATTGATATGGGTGGCTGATACGCTCTATATTTTACCGATCTACTATGTAAATATCGAACTAAGTATGTGATAAGAGGAAATACCATTTAATTATTATTATCATAAGATTTCACTCGAAGATAAATTTCATATGTTCGCACCAGTGTGTAACACCCTCTACATCTTACTCAAGAGCAAGGCTTACCTGGCAAATTTAAATGTAGATAAAACAATATCAAAATCGCTGTCATTCGTGAGAAAGGTCTACCGTGAGGGTTTGTGATCATTGTCTCTTACAAGGATCAAATAAGTGCTATTCCAGTTTTCTCTACTTCCAATTAACTTGTATCACCAAGAAGCTCATAAAGTTTGTGTTATTCTTATAAGTACCAGGCTTTTTGAAAAAAGGGGAAGTTTCATTCAAGCGAAACGGTTTACCTCGTTGTAATTTATAGTTTGACCGAACTCTTAAAATTAGAGACTAAATTGCACTAGGTCCTTTTAAAATAGTCTCGTTACTCAATTTAATAACCTAACCTTATCTGGGGTGCAATGTTCCATGAGAAAGACTCCTGCTTGCCCCTTCCAAGACACCCTCAAACTACAGTCTAAGTGGCCCCAGCTCACTACCGCTGCCCAAAGTTTTTCTTCACCATTGCTGGCTCGGCTATCTCCCTGTTTATTAAAATACATTGTAGCAAGGACAGAGTTTTCTTCCAGGGCAAAAAGTTGATCGTGTTTTAAGCTAACCAGCGTCTTTATATCTGTCTTCATTTCTTTCACATTTACGACCGTTGGTGAAGGGAGGTCCGGGGAACCAACGTATTGACCCCATTTGAGTCCATCAACCGAGCTGAGGGGCTTGCGGCGATCTTTGCTAGACACACTTGCACCTGTTATACAAGTGAAGCGGAAAAAATGAGACATTGATGGTTAACGACTCTATAAAATCTGCTCTATATACAACATACAGATTCGAGTGAGGCCTTGCCACTGGAACGGGATATAATCCAAGTTTCACTGATCGACAGCATTAACAAAGAACCCCATAAATCCACACAAAGGAAGGAGAAAAATCTCTGACTTCAGTTGGATTCGAACCCTCGACCTACGAAACAGATCTACGTCGCTCTAACCAACTGAGCTTCAGGGTCAACTGGGTGTTTGGTCGTGGGATTTTAAGGACACTAAAAGGACAACACTATTTGGTCTGCTCTATATGACTAAAATACCTTATTTTATTAATAGTTATGTTCTTATGTTGTTCATTGCAAAAAGATGGAAATAAGATTAAAAAATAGGCAGTCGAGGGCTGCATGTAGCTCTACGTAATCAGCCTTACAACTACACATTGATTTATTAACGATCAAGTCACATTGCACGGTAGGTACGCGTTGCAATTGTTGTTCTAGTTTGCAATGATTTTAATGACCAAGACCGTCATGACCATTACCATTATCACTATCATAACATTTTTACTATTATCATTTGCTTTCATTTCAAAATAGGGGTTAATTTCGATAACAGCCACTTTAAACTCCACTCACCAGTCGCTATTTCTGTTCCGCTAGCCGCGAGGGACCCTTCTGTCATCACAAAAGGCACTCGAAAAGGAGGGACAGAACCTGACGATTCTAATAGCTGACCGTCAAAAGAAGATGAAGGGTTCGTTAAGTTTGCAAGTGACGTGGAGGTACCGAAAGCACGTGACGGCTGACGAGGCGGATGGCGGTAAAAGAACAGTTGTTTGGGAGTCTGGCCATAGGTCTCTATCATCGTCTTCAGTGCTTTCTTTTGCAGCGGGTCTGATATCGCATTCACATCCACCCCATAGTAGGTCTAAGTAGAGGTAAAATGACGGTGAGCTTTTAGTGGTGTGGTTAATAGCAGTAACAAGCACAGGAATGATAAATTAACCCTTTCTGCCCATGGTAAATTCTCCTAACTGGGGCCCATACTTTTTCTGTTACAAGTTTAGGAGAATATCAATTTTCATCTTCGGTAGCTTGCTTTGTTTGATCAATTTCCTCTTGTCATTACAAAATAACTTTTTTTGTATGATTTATTTCAGGAAAAATAAGATATTGATAAACTGGCCGGGGATGAAAGGGTTAAATAATCAAACCAAAAAAAGAATGAAACCAACACGATATAAGTTCCCTGACCAAAGGAGCCATGCCTAAAGAAGGGCGATTGTGCTCTGGTGCATGTGCTCCAGCAAATATTCCATCTTTGATGCAAGCCATGCAAGTATATAAACAATTGAATAAGTAAATAAATTAACGAATAAATGAATGTATATAAAATTTAATAGCAGTAATGAATAACAAAATGAAAATTCAAATAACAACAGTTCAGTTGTTTTTCGTCTATGAAGGTGGTCGCATCATCCGTAAAACTTTCTTCTGCATGTTGACATCCTACAGTCCAACATAAATGACGGCACTTTCTTTGATTTTCTTCATTGTTCTGCATAGTTCTTCGCGCTCTACTCCTTACGCCTTAATTTCATCTAGCATTAACCAAATGATTAAAATCGTCTTGTCTAGCTTTTTGACATTTTGACTCAAGGCGTCATGGAAGAGAAGGCAAAAGGACTCGAAATCCCCCATAAAGCGATGGGGTTGGCGCAGTGATAAGATCTCCGCCTCCAAATCCTGAAGTCCCCAGTTCGATTCCCGGCCTGGTCGAGGGTTGAATATTTGGGCGACCTTCTTTCCCGCTAAAGGCCATTCAGCTTTTCATCCTTCCGGGATCGGTAAAATGAGTACCAGCATACACGGACCGCTTTGAAGCGACTGCCAACTGCGCCTATATGTATGCTTCCGGTCCGCTGGGGGTAAACTGATCATTGTAAAGCGCCTTTGAGCATTCATATGGAAGAGGCGCTATACAAATGCACCTTTACTTTACCTTTCCAAGTCAGCCACCCTGGACTTACAGTTTAATGTCGTTATCCGACAAGACGCGAAGGTCTAGCGGTGTAGATGTTGTAACAAAGGCCTGCAGCATCTTCTCCTTAGCTATTTTAAGACCCTGAGTGAAGGTTCGGTTAGAAATAGAACCTGGGCATCCCGCACGACAGACCAGCACCTTACCAACTGGGCTGACCAGAAGAACACTATCTTCAATGTATATGTCTCGATAACCGAGTGCAAGGTCTCTTCTTCCCCAACAGAACAAGCAATAGAGGATATTTAGTACACGGCTTCAGTTTTTGATCAGTAAAAAACGATTATCTTTGCACGCTTGCGTTAACGAACAAGAAATCAGTCCAATAACTCACCGGTCTTGTATAGGATATTATTGGAACAAATTTTTGGCCAATCAGCCCCCTAGAAATTTGACTTGCAATGTAAAAAAAAGTCTAACAACTCACTGCTGGATGGAACACATTGACTGCCTCTACTGCCTCTGGTCCTGTTTGCTTGAAACCAAACACGAGGTCAATCCATTCGTGAAGGCCTCTCGACACAAAGTCTGACTCTAACGCCTGGCAAAGCAACAAAGTTAACATTAATAAATGAAGGTTACATACATCCAACAAATCCTTGAGTGAATGAAATCAAGTATAAATCGTAAAAGAGCAGTGAAAGGGTCTTGAGGATTTGTCTTTGGTGTCTTTAGGGAACGAGTGAAGCCAATGAATTCTGCCGATCCATTTAGTGATTTTGATTTCTTAAATGGTAAGATATCTTATCTCTCTGATTCGTGTCTTCCGTAATTATGTTATAACCCGGCATACTAAAACAGCGCACCAAAAGAACAACAAAGCGGTGGATAGATCTCATGTGCGTACGCGACTTGCACGTGGAGACCACGTTGCCGCTAAAACCAGTTTAGCACATTATAGCATGGAATGAGGCTAAGTAAGTAAACGAGAATTGGCCGTGGAACGATGTTGCATCGGCCAAAGTGCTGCAGGAATACGATACGATTAAACTGACTTCGCCATACGAACGCAAAAATTAACTTCTTGAACTATTTTCTTACCTGACGTTGGATGCGAACAAACAACCGCCTGCTTCCTTGGGCCCAGGGAGGAAGGGTTACGTGCATCACACGCTGGCCATTCTGACGAATACCGAAATCAAAACCTAAAGATTGAGCATTCGAATGTTAAGTCCGTAAAAAGACACGTATCTGTTTCAGTCAATTACCCAATATAAGATTCCCAACCTCGAATATTGCATTACTAGTGCTCTGATTGGTTCGCTGGATCTCAGTTATCAGCTCGTATACCGAACGACCTCATATTGAAAGTGTTGCCAAGCTGAAAAATTTGTGCGGAAGGTAAACAATTTGTTTAAGTTGTATAACTTTTGTTAAGATTAACAAAATATATTTAAGAAACATCAACCATCATTTTTTAAAATTTTAAAGTTTAGCCATTAGACTAAAAAGGTCATTAGACTAAAAATAGATCACTAGTCTGAGGTTCTATGCTTTATTTACATTAGTGATTATAAACATCTTATTTGAGTGATTAGCGCTATTTATTGTTCTTTCAATCTCATGTCTTGTACTATCATCACGCCGCTCTTTCAATGTTGGCAAGGTACTTCTCTCATAGCAATATCGATCTCGGAATGTTGAAACTGGATAAGAACAATACTCTATTACATAGCTTCCTTAAGTCTTACTGCGTTGGAGGGGCAGGTAGGTAAACTCTCAGAAACCGTAAAACTGTACCTTCGATGTTTTCCAGGAAGTCTGGCAGGAAAAAGAATTCTGGTATCAATTCCTTTACGTCGGTAGATGACTCGTATGATGACAGCCGCCACGTGGTTTCCATTGAGTGAAAAGTGCGATCAGGAATGTCAAAACTGCCGTCTATCAAATATAAAAAAGTCAATGTTTTTTAAAGAGAAAATAGAAAGATTTGTCACGCGACGTTTCCTTTTTCTTTAAAACTTATTGTTTTAACGAAGCCTCTGCTTTGAAAAATGTTTTTGTCATTCATAAACAATGATGCGTTCCCTCGTAAACTTTGAAAGTAAGCAAATGATGTTAAGACTGAGAACGTATTATTTGTGTCACAGTGATCTGGACAGAGCTAAGGTTCAGTCCACATTCGGTATGAGAAAAAGCTAAAGGGTTTTTTTTCTCCCCTTGATTGAAAACTGCGTTGTTTGTCGCTGTATATGGCACATTTCTACAACAGATTAAAAAGCACAAGCAAATAAAATAGGTTTTGGAACTTGAAGGGCAGGGCAGCAAAGATAACCATGTTCTTGAAGTGTCAAAAGGCTGCCGGATTTTTTCTCCGCTTAGTGTTAAGGACTAATGGCTCCCTAGTATAACACTAAAAACTGCCTTGTGTTTCGTTGTATATGCACGTTTCTACAAGAAAAAAAAAGCGCAAGTAAAGAACATTAGTTTTAGGAACTCGAAGGTTCAAGAGAGCGAGGAGGAGTCCAAAAATTGCCAGATTTTTTCTCCGCTTAATCCTCAACTAATGGCTTTGTAACGTAATACTAAAAACTTCCTTGTTTTTTCGTTGTAGATGGCATGTTTCTATTTTTACAAGAAAGTAATAACTTAAGGGGATACCCGAGCACTGCTCACACCAACAGACCTCCAGCTAGATTCTTAATACCTTGGTACTGCAGGAAGATCTTTGTAAAAGGAGGGAGTCGAACAGTAAAATGGAGAACAGTGCCACTGTTAGAATAGTGAGAGCCGTAGTTGTAGGGGGCTCTCATGGGATCTTCTTTGTTGCTCTTCTCGTATTCCTCATTCAGCCACTGCAACAAGGATTTAACATGTCGTTAGCTAAAAACAAATCGACAGAGCGCACGATGTATAAAATTGACAAACTAACTGCCCTTTTTCAAAGCGACCACTGTTGTTAAAAAATCTGCAACCCTACTACAGCACTAGTTAACACAAAGTAAATAAAAGGAGGATGGGGGAAATGGATAGGAAGGGTGTACAATCATACACACATACATTCATACAAACACACATACATTCATTAATTCATACTACAGACAAACATAAACTCAATAAAAACTTGTGTTCATTTCTTGATTTTCAACTTCGCCAATCCTTAAGTGTAGTTCAGAGTGTAACTGATGTGGGAATAAAGAGATGACAAAATTGTATACCATCCTCACTTTCACTGTCGTTGCCGTGGCGACCAATATCGCGGCAAACTTGCTTTGTTTTCGCGTACGTCACTATCTACGTGTTTAGGTATGCAAATTCAAAAGTTTTGGACTGTAACCAACTAGCGAAACTAAAATGTGCTTGTCTAACTCGTCTTCTTACCTGGTATGTTTCTCGGTATTTTCTTTTCTTCGAATCATCCTGGACTGCAATTGGTCTAGATAGAATTCTGAGCAACAAAAGTGGAAAGTTAAATGAACGTTTACAAAAATTTAAATCCAGAGGTATCAACAGGTTTCTTTCTTTGAGGCTTGTTCAACTTGTTAAAAATATTTATTGAGATTTCACAAGGAGATGACCGATTTAGTCTTCAATGGGGTTCAAAACAAACATAAAGAAAAACTAAATGACATTAAAAAATTTCCAGGGGAAAAAACAAATGCTAAAATTCCAATTAACTACAGAAAATAACGACTACCCAAGGATAAACTTGAGCAAGGATAAAGTTGAATTCCATTGAGGCAAGGATGACTTGAAAAAGAACATGTCTGGACGATGTCCTAAAACCCAAAATGAATCAGTAAAGTAATCGCAGTTTACACAGCCAAATTCATCCTTGCCTCGATGGAATTAAATGTTTCCCTTGCCAAAATTTATCCTTGACTAACCGTTCTTTTCTGTCGTGTAAATGGGGTTTAAATTCCATCGACGCAAGGGTACATTGAAAAAGGTAAACCTGAAACCCAAAATGAGCCGGCAAGGTAATCGCGGTTTACACAGCAAAATTAATCCTTGCCTCGATGAAATTAAAGTTTACCCGTGGTGAAATATAATCACGTACCGGTAAGATGAGTCGCTGTTCAAGTCCAAAACCTCTGACCGGAAATCTCTTAAAACAAAAGGAAAGACAGGGTACTGCATAAGGTCGTTGAATGATCTTCCTGCAGTCTTGTTCAGTTCAGTTAGGTACTCAAAATTTGTAATCTCTCCTTTACGCCAGCTGTAAACCAAAATTAAATGAGATTTTTAACGCACCTTTGTTTTAGCAAGCGCTAGTAAATACTTAGTCTTGGTTAATACCACGCAGTGGCATTACAAATTAACGACGTAACGCTAGTCACTTAGTGAGCCCCAAGGCCTGAAAATACTTTTGATATGTCTGAACATGCATATAAATTTTGGCCTTCGGCCTGAAATTACACTTTTAAAAAAACTACGAAAATTACAAAAAAAAATTTGACATTGAACACGGAAATACGGTATTGCGAGAGTGAATTACGAAGAAGAACCTGGTTTTAGAATACTACCTTGTGGTAATGTTGTGTATGTGTTCATCTTGCGATGGTTCAATATAGGGCAGATTCTTGTTTCTGAATTCATCCAGCACAGATTTTCTATCCTGCAGTAATAAAACACAAGTTAATCGTGCAATGCCCGCTTTTTATTGTTACCTCTTTAGTTTTAGAGTTTTCGTGTTTATTGCCATTTTGTACATAACTGCATAATGAAAAAAAAGACCGTAATTACCTACACTAGTCTCGTCCTTTTTTAAGAAGTAATTAAATTAGTCAGATTAGAGTTATTAGATAAGTATTAAGTTATTTGAATATTAAATTAATAAATCTGTCTGAAACTGAGGGATTTTACCCTTTCAGCCCGAAATATGCCAAATGGAGTAACGTTAAATTCTCCCCACTAGAACCCATACTTTTTTCTGTTACCAGTTTAGGCGAATTTTGTTTTTCACCTTCGGTTCCAAAACAAAAGAAAAAAAAATCGTATTTAGTCGCACATTGAGGCTTAAGAAATTTCTGTAGTTAGACCGAGAAAAATCAACAATTCACACCTCCGTTGTTTCAAATGCCAACAGGAACGTCCTTCCGTTTGTCAAAAATATTTCCAGAGCGTTATCCTGCCAAACAAGGATTTGATGATGACGATGATAATGATTATGATAACAGCAATAAAAACAACAACAACAACAATAATAATAACAATAATGATAATAATAATAATAATAAATGATAGTAGTGATAATAAAAATAATATAATAACGTAATAATAATGTTGATTATTACGATAATGATTTAGACCACGATGATGTCCATGGATTGATGATAATAATGATGTAACAACAGTAATGGTTTATAATCAGAGTTCTTTGTGATTCATCTGAGCAAAAGCCTTTGAGTGGAATGAGGAGAACATTCCCCGTTAAAATGGTTTGGTAATGATGTAGTGCAACAAAGAAACCGGAACCCTCACCACTTGCCATACTGGCCATAGTTTGTGCCAGGACTTTCGACATGCTGCACTAATGACAGGCAAATTTAGTAATAATCGAAACAAAAGGATAGATGCAGCAAATAAACTAATAAATAAAGAACAAAATCAAGCAATGGACTTTTAAAAGAGTGGAGGTTGTCTTGTACCTGGAGACAGTAGCGTCTGAGATGAATCTCTTGGATCTCCTCCAGGACCCAGGAAATAGACACAGCGTCCTTGTTTCCAAGTAAAATCTTGATATAGAAATATACGATAAGGAACTAAGTAAGACACAATTAAAGTTTCTCGCTCTCCAAAATGAACAATCTAAGGTGGATCTTAATTCTTGAATTATACAGTTACAAGCCAGTTTATTCAGATATTGAAAGTGAGTTGTCACCAGTAATTGTCGTTGCTCTTCGAATTTTCTCTCTCTCTAAATACTATGCCTACTTGAAACCTAGTTAACGTTGGTCATTCGAACTACATGAAACATTCTAAAAACAGTAACAGATAAGGGAATTAATAATAACAAGGACACACATCGAATGCGGCCAAAGGCAGTGTCATCAGTAAACTATCAAGCGTTTGGTTTCGTTTTAAATTTGAAGGCAAACTAAATCAGAAATGGCAGGATTAATAATTAAAGTACTATATGTACGAGTACATTGTTTAGCAATTTTTAAGGCGACCATTGAAATAACTAGTGGCTATGTTGACTGTTGCCATATAATATAGAAGTTTGTTCTATCAACAGAAATCTTTGTTTGATTGGAAAGATCTTACAAGTTAATCTTAAAAGTACTCAAAGTATTTTCTAATCAACGCAGGGTAGAAAATGAATAATAAATATGAGCGTCAAACCCAATTACCTGTGTGATATCTGTGTCTGCAATGGCCTCTTCTCCAACAAAATGCACACCCGTTTCACCTGAAAAATATTTACGGCGAAGTTTTTTAAAGTGCATTTTTTGAAAATATAAATTTCGTTAGTTCAGTGAATAGAACTTGATAATTGAGGAATAGCGGTGAAAAAATTCTGTCAAAATCTTTTATGGCTCTTGAGATATTAACATTTAAAGTTTTTAGCTAACGAGTGGTTCCGACAAGTTTGTTTTTTTGCTGCCGATCCATAACCTTTGGACAATTTTGAATCCAACTCGGACTAATTGTCTATCTACCTTAAGATACTTCAACAGTCCAGCTTTGGCTTAAATTCATCCAAAAGTTATGGATTCCAACAAATTTTAAAAAAATGCAAAATTGTTGGAAACACTCGCGACGTCATCAGTTGAAAACTTTAAATGTGAAAGAGTATATGACATGAAATCAGTTTGTCAATTTTCAAAAAGTATACTAAAAAACATTGGTTTGCCAATTTTGAGAAACAAACGATGAAAGTAAGCCAAGTACAGCGCACAGAATTTTGAATTTTTCCCGCAAAAAGTATCTCCTCCAAAAGCCACAATGTGCGTCTCACCTCAGTCCATCCAAAATCGACTTTAAAACATCTGCAACTAATAGAGTTTCTATCGAAAACTCTAACAGTTACCGATGTTTTAAAATCGCTTATCTATTTACTTTGTGGCACCATACTACATGGACTGAGGCGAGACGCACGTGACCAGTTACGTCATATTGTTGGCCTTTGGAGGGGACATTTTTAGCGGGAAAAATTCAAAATTCTACGCGCCATATCTTGGCGTACTTTCTCAAACTTGGCAAAACAATGATTTTTATAGTGTACTTTTTGAAGATTGAAAAACTGATTTCATGTCATATGCTCTTTAATATCTCAAGAACTATAAAAGATTTTGACAAAAAATTTTCACCGATATTCCTCATTTAGCAAGACCTAGTAATAACATTTTCTCACTCCATATGCACTTTAAGTGGCAGCAGAGTGGTCGTGTAGTTTGCAGTCTGGCTGGAACCCCAAAAGTTGTGTATTTGATTGAATAGACCGTTTTCATTCTAGCTTTGCATTAAAAAGTTGTTCAGTTTGAAAAACGAGTGCGAAGTCAGCTTCAGCACATTAATGTAAGTAAAGCCAGAAAGTTCATAAAGATTAGCCACAATTTGACGGAAATACCAAGGTTTGAAACTGGATGTTTTTCCAACGCCGTCAAGCCCCGTTTCCCTTACATTTCTCTGTAAAAATACGGGCAGATGACCAAGTTTCAATACTTCATATCGACAGTAATTTTTGGGGACTTTGCAATTTTTCTAATACTGATGCGCTAGCGCTGGCACCGTGAATTTGGTGCTGGCAACAGTTCTGCGTGTATAACAAATGGAAGCTTGCCACTGCAAGATGTGAATAACTAACTCACCAACAAGAAGCACTCCTTTTGTTTTACTATCTGGATAAATGTTTTGGCAGCAACACTGATACCTGAAACGAAGAAAACAAGCAAGTTAAGTTTCTTGAAATAGAGTTAAACGTAGCTGTAAAAAGTCCAGAATCTATCACGATGAACCGTTTATTCGTCTTCTATATTATTGATAAAGCATGGTTCATACAACTTATTTGTAAAACAATTCAAGGACTTTTCAAGGATGTTTGATATTTTTTCAAGGACATTCGTTGCACCACAAAAGAATTTTTATTCCATTTAACAAGAACAGCTCGGCTGAAAGTTTCAAGATTTACAAAAGAAACTTAAAAATAACTTATTATTTTTTTTGGTGTACTGTTGGATTGCGTCGTTATTTTTTGCAAGAAAACAGGCCAAATTTTCAAACGCCACACACTATTTTACCTCAAACAAAAATTCAAGGATGTTTGAACGTTTTCAAGGACTTTTTGAACGAATTTAAGGACTTTTCAAGGACAAGAGCTGATATTTCAAAATTCAAGGACTTTTCAAGGACTTTTCAAGGCCTGTGCGAACCATGCAAAGTTAACCTAATAAGGATCAAAACAACAAGGTGAGCGTTGACTGCTTAGATCTGTTTGGTGATGTTAAATCAGCAGTATTGCGCATGTGTGCTAATGACGTAAAGACAGGAAGTAAAATGGCACTGAGGTCTCACAAGTCAGAAGGAACCAAAGACTGTACTGTACCCTTAACTGTTTTTAGGATCCAGTAACGGCTTTAGTTCCTTCTGACCCGCGAGACTTTAGTGACATTTTAGTGGCTGTCTTTATATCAATAGCACACAAGTGCAACACTACTAATAAAGATAAGTCCAAGTTTCATGTTTTCTTTGTATGGTTTATATGACCCGTTGTCGATATTAACGTACATGTCACTATTTTTTCCAGTTCGATCTTCCTTTGGCAGAGGAGCGAGCAACCGAGACAGATACAAGGCAAAAAAGATAAGGGGCTACAAATTCTTAGAAGAAAGGAATACTATTTTTAATAAAGCAAACTTCAGACAGAGTCTCACCGGATTGTGTCTAGGGTATCAAACACGTAATACACCAAATTCTTTTCACTTTGATTAGATGATGTCGGGAACAGATAGTTCAGTGGGCTACTGTCACTCCTTGTTTCTGAAATGAAGGAACCATTATTGTTAAGTCTGAGTTTTGCCTTCTTTTTACTTTTCTGCAACTAAATCTTAGAAGTATTCTTTATACCCTTTAATATTCTATAACAATTTATAATCAAGCACAACAACACACGCATTTCTTAAATATTTCCACAAACATCACGATGTATAGTGGATAAGGGTGAAATCAATATAATCATACTAAGTCACTTACTACACTGTCTGTACTCTTCCATTATGTACTTGTCAGCGATATCCATGTGGCATCTTTGGAGCCTGCAACGAACTCGCGATGGTCCCTCAGTAGGGTCCAGTCTCCAAGAAGCCTGGAAATGAGTGCGGTCATACCACACAGCCCTAAAGAATGGGCAAACAATGTAACCAATGTGACAAAAGCTTAAGTATCAAGTGTTGCCTCAGGCATAACACGAATGTTAAACTAAAAATTTCTACATAAATGTTATAAAAGGAAAGTTAAATTAAAATCAAAATAAACAGATGAAAGGAAATGCGGGCGAGAGGACAATAATTGGAACAACAGGAGAAAATATTTTAGCAAAATTTGTCAAAAGCAACATTCAAGGACTTTCAAGGTTTTGCTATGTTATTCTTAAGAGTTTACCAAGATATTCCAAGCAGTATTACTGACTATTATATAACTGAAAAGCCACCTTAAAAACTGCTAGTACTGCTAAATTTTTCAGGAACTTAGAGGAATTTCATGAATCTTTAAGATTTTCAGGAAATTTCAAAAAGGTACGAAATCTGTGTTTGAAAAGCGTACCTTTCGTGAATAAGACGTGCAATGATCTGTCGCCATTTCTTCCTCATTTGGACCTCTGTTGAAAGCGAGTCCCGGTTGTGCTTTAGAAGGTTTTGTCGCTGTTTGTCCTGAATGTCAGTAACTACTTTGGTAACACCAAGAGCAACCGCTAATACTTGCGCCCACAAACGATCCACCCGCTCCATTAACCTTTAATTAAAACAAGTAAGTAAATAGGTAAGTACGTAGGTGCGTAAGTTGGTAAGTAAGTAAGTCAGTTAGTCAGTAAGTAAGTAAGCAAGTAAGTAAGTAAGTAAGTCGATAAGTCAGTGAGTAAATAGGTAGGTAAGTAGGTAAGTAAGTGAGTAAGTAGGTAAGTAAGTGAGTAAGTAGGTAAGTAAGTAGGTAAGTTAGTAAGTAAGTAGGTAAGTAAGTAAGTAATAGGTAAGTACGTTAGTAAGTAGGTAGGTAAGTAAATAAGTTAGTAAGTAAGTAAGTAGGTAGGAAAGTAAGTGAGTAAGTAAGTAGGTAAACTAACGAGTAAGTATTAAAGTGAGTAAGTAGGTAAGTAAGTAGGCAAGTAAGTGAGTAAGTAAGTCGGTAAATAGGTAAGTAAAAAAGTAAGTGAGAAAATAGGCAAGTAAGTAAGTAGTTGAGTTAGTAAGTAGTTAAATAAGTGAATGAGTACTAGTAAGTGAGTAAACAAAACTTATAAAAATTAAAAGCTGACTTTGACTTTAAAATTTTTTAAAATGCAAAAGTTCTATCAACAATGAAACCAAGTTCTGACGAAAATCCAAATGCGGCAACCTGTAGAAAAGACAAAATTAATACATGTGTAAACAAATAATCACAAACGCTTGGATGCCCTTTTGTGCCTGAAGATAGATGGCTTTTAACCAAAAATGTTTGAAACTTTTAAAAAGTTTGCTTCGCCTTTAATACATTTTGATAAACTTGGGAGTTTCTTTCACTCTTTCAGTCCTAATGCAATACCAGCCAACCTTCTATGGAACATTTTGCTGACGGCTCTTCTACAAAGGTCCCCTACAATATTTGGGGTTGGAGAGAATGGGGGAGGCTGTTGCACTTGAGAAAGCTGTTGCAGGTTAACCAGGGATTCTATAAAGTTTAACCTACGTTACTTGCACTGTAAATACTCACGGTTTACAAGCTTCTACTTGTCTCCTCTGCCACTGCATTAGGTTCTCTGTGTCTGTTTGATCCCATTGTTTTACCTGGAAAGGAACAAGCACAGATTCCAGCTACCAATGAGCTCTTTGCAGTTAGAGGTCACATGACCACACCTACCTTAATTTTTTCGCTATGACAAAGTGATCTTCAGAGAAGGTCAATATTAGTTAGATGGCAGGGCTTCAAGTCTCGACGTTAAGTACTTCAAAAATGATAGAAAATATAAAACCAAAATTTCATAAATAAATGTATGTGAAAATGGTACTGGATCTGGAGAGCAAGGTTTTCTCTCCTGCCATACAAATTCTAAGAAATTATCCTATTTTCTGTTACTTGCCATTTGTCACGTATCTGAGGGCAAAAGCTGACAATTTGCCTTTTTACTAATGTTAACCTGCTCTTTCGATTTCTGGATAACATTTTGTCTTTGATTTAAGGTAGATGTGGTTACATGACCCCTAGCTGTTAAGAGCATGTTGTTGCCAACTAGTTTGAAACGCGTTGTTTTCTCCCTTTTCTTACGTTTTTTTACCAAGTTTCATTGGGTCATCCGTAAAGACCAAAAAAGACAAATACATTTTGTATGCAAAGGTTACTTATGCGTAAAAATTCTGTTTTGGTATTGTTTTTGGTCATTGTCATCTTAAAATAAAACAAAGACTTAATTTTAATACTACTTCGAGCGGAACTGAAAGTAAAACCCAAAATAGAAAATTCATCCAAAAATGTTTCAAGACCCTCATATCTGAGATAATTTACCTCCTCCTCCAATGCTTTAGCTTGTGTTTCCTGGGAATCAACTACATGAGTGTGAAGCCCGCAATTTTCCATAAGGCATTTGAACTTTGAAGCTATTTTCTTCTGCTCCTCAGTTAGGTTTTTGCGACCAAGTATTTTCCAAAGGTAAAGGGCTACTCTTTCACGCAACTGAAACGACAAAAATCTCAGTGTTAAACAGTCACGGTTTCATCATAGTGGTTCCGACCAACAGAAGCACTTTCTATTAACATGACGTTTTCAAAATACAACTAGCAACTACAACAATAAAAACCATGAATACAAACTTCTAAACCCAACTAATGGCGTGAGTTTACAACATCACAAAGACTGGTTTAAACAAACTAGCGTGGCGTGGTTGCCTTAATGTTATTTGAGTTATGCATATGGCTTTACTGGAGCTTATGTTCACCAAGACCCAGTTGTTTAAAAGCCAATTATTATCACTAACCAAGGATTAAATTTATAATCCATGTTCCTTTTTTCGAGTTTTCTGGGGCAGATTCTTAAATACAGAATTAACAAGCTTTTCTTGGAAAATCACAACAGTATTTAATAAGAACCATAAACCGTCCCTTAGTAAAGGAATTGCTGCTTCAGTTCCGGCTTAACCCAGGGATAAAGTTAACCACCTTTTGAACAATCCGGCCCGGAAAACTGATTTACCTGCTCTACCTAAAAAGCTAAAGTGCACGATAGTTCCTTAAAGATACGCTTCTCCGCGACAACAGTTTCTTTTCTACACAGAAAACAAACATGTCCAAGGCATCACTCAAAGACTAACAGGGTTTGTTTTGTCCATGAAAATTGAGAACTTGTTGATGTCATCGACGGCCAAAGAAAACGCTGAACAATAGCGGTAATAAATTCTCTACCTTCGTTCCAGCACCCGAGGCTGTCAACACAACATCAAAAATCTCCATGGCACGCGGATGCTTGGCAAGGTGTAGAGCAAAATATGCAAGTCCAAGGTCTTTGCAAGGATTTAACATGTAAACTAACAGGCGACCAAGCTATAACACAACAAACATCAAAATTTTAGTTAGCGGAAAGAAGAGATAAAAAATATAGGGGAGGGGTTCGCGCTGTGGTAGACCTCTGCCTCCCAATCCTGAGGTCCCTGAAAACCCAGCCTGGTCTAGTGCTGAATATTTGGGTGACCTTCGTTCCACAAAAGTCAACTCAGCTTTCCATCTCCCGGTTAAAATAAGTACCAACATAGATGGGCCGATTTGAAGCGGCTGCCTGAGGCAACTACATATGCTTCGGGTCCACTGGGGGTAAACTGATAAGTGTAAAGCGCCTTTGGGCAATTAAATATTGTCGAAAACGTTCAATCTAAACTTTTTGAAACTTCCCAGCTTCCATGATGCACACCAACTCAAAAGTTAGATTCAAAATTACAGTGTTTAAAAGGAGACACTCAAATATAAAATGATAAAGACTAAAGGAAAAAATATGATACCGACCAGGCCAAAAAAACCCACTAAGGTGCCAAGCGAAGGTTATTCGTATTTTCTTAATGGTGATATAAATTGAATTCTTGACAAAAACTTGGAACTTACGAAATTGGTAAAAGGAGTTCTCTTGGTATCGATTAAAACTTAAAAATGAGCGAAATGTTACTCGATTCTAGGCAATACCTGTGTCTTTACAGCTTCTTTACAAGCAAACACCAGTCCCGTGCGTTTTCCAATCTCCTATGTAATGACAAAAAGGGTCGTGTGAGAATAAGGGCAAAAATACCATTCCTAATAAAATAGGGGAGGTACTCGCTAAAAACATTTGGGTGTGTGACTGCTATTCACGTGGCAAAATGTATTTTTGACAAATTCCGACTGATAGTTTGTCGCTTTCACCATCGACGGCGTTCCCAGGGGTGTGTAGTTGTAAGTAGACCTAACTTGAGTTCAAATTTCCTGTCTTAGCTACCTCCCCATCCTTCCTTGTTGATTAATACAATACTCTTAAACCACAAGCCTCGAGCTTAGCATTTCCTCTGGTAAGCTGTGATTCTCTTATTTACCAGCTCAAAGTTCGCCAGCCCATTGATCTTGCGTTTTGTTCTCCCCCTCCCCCCTCGGTTGTAGGTAAAAAGCTCCTAACTCACCAGGCCCGAGCTTAGCATCTCCACCAGGAAGCTGTATAGGAACTGAGCAAATTCACGATCAATGTCGATCCCCTGCTTAGTCCCCCTGATCAGGCCTTCTTCCAACGAGTCATGAACTCTGAGCTCCACCAGTTCAAGCTCAAATGGTACAAAGTCCTTGGGAAGAAAGAAGGTTTTTGAGTAGACGACAATGTTCACTGCCATCTGGCAAACTTTTTGCCAACGACTTCGCTGTTCACTGAACGTTGCAATGGCTGGTGAGCTTTTCAGCTGATCAAATGTAACACCCTTCTGAAGGCTACAGCTTTTGGTGTTAACCCACGATGACTGTGGCGCGCAGTTGGTTTGGACTTCGCTGGGTTGCTCCTGTCCAAGTATACTTGTAACGCTAAGAAACAAAGTAATTAAATTAACACAACACTGCGACAATATGCACTGTTGTAAAACTACTTGTAAGGTGTAGCAAAATTCCAACAGATCAAGGAAGGTAATGGCCGTCAAACAATACTTAAAGATGCCAGAGGGACTGAAGGTTAGATTTAGAACTTGGTGACGAACCAACAGTATCACTAAAATTAGCTGAAGGTCGGTCTTTTATTGGGCAAAATAAGGCTGTGCAACAAGAAAGTAAATGGCGAGCAACATATTAGCCCACAAAGGGGCTGATGAATCTCTGGAGCTTGCTGACTATTTCAGCTGGTGCACAAAGTGGAGATCGGCACCCACATACAGCTATCAATGATACCATGCAGCAACTTGCAAGATCAAAAGTGAGGGAAGTGCTAATGGGCAAGACATCATACAACACGTGCCGCCTATACCATCAACATTCGGAAACAATGGAACATGTGTCATCAGACTGTCCGGTGCTAGCCCAACGCCAGTACCTATGATGACACAATGACGCCCTTAAGCACGCCCTGAATGCAATCTTAACACAACAAGGGCTCAGAGAGAAACCCCTTATATAAATTAGCTATTTTCAAGAAGCGAAACTTATTACTGTGGTGGAAAGACACAAGTTGTATGGGACTATAACATACAAACGGACGCTAGACCTGTTGAGGAGAGAAACAGACCAGTCTTTCAATTTACTGAAAAACAACGCAAAGATGATCAATGTAACGGAAATGGCCAGTCAAAGCTGGAGGAACAGAAAAGCTACCGAAAAGAGTAAAACAAACAAAAACAGGACAATACGAGCAGAGCTGCAAGAGAGGAATCCACGCTTTTGTATGAAACAAACAAACATTATTGTAGACGTTCTAGGTGGTTTCGACTAGGAAACTCGAGTGTAATTTGAGTAAACCTAATGCCAAAGATGTACCTTTTCAAATGCAGAGGACTGCGTTGATCCACGCAATCAAAATCAAAAAACTTTTGATTCAGGCACTTCAGTTTTGTCTGTGTGGCGTGTACGTCGTGAATATTATTCTAAGCCCTTATATAATTTGAAACGTCTTAAGATAAAGAGTTAATTTGAGACAATCTATTGTAGTATGTGTTGTACCATTTCGAGTTTTTTTAAGGGTGAACGGAGTATGGGTTAAACCTCTCTTTATATCCAAAAAATTATCTTGTAACAAAACAACAGCTAAAATCAATAAAAGGAAGAAGAACGGCAAAAAGAACAGTTGAAAAAGAAAGATGGAAACAAGACAGGAGAAAAAGAAAGAACAAAATAGAAAAAAACGGAGAGAGAAACAAAGCTTACCGAAAGCGAATGCTTTTCCTTTCTTTACGGCCATTTACTGATCCATCATCTTTGCTCAGCTCTTGGTAAAACTGAAGAGCAACTTGTACAGCAAAGCAACGCAAATAGCGAGCGCAAAATGCTATACTAGGCGCAAATTCTGCAAAAAATACAACAAACCAAAACAGAATCATAAAGAGGGGATACCTACACGATATTATCTGATTCGTAATTAGCTTTGGTTTTAGCAGATTAGCTTATTACCTCATTCTAAACCCAACGTAAACGTTTAAATAAAAGGGTTTATACTGTGGTTCAACTTAATCCTTGGCTTGAGTTCTATTTTCCTTTGTTCTCGAATTTGTTAATGTGTGATGAGTTTGAAAAATGGTAATAAAATTCAAACCAGGGGCAACATTGAACCACAACATAAGTATACACAAGGCTATTTCAAGGGAGTTCTCACAGACATGAGCTATATGTTCTACAGTCTGATTACAGATCGATTATGCTTGCCAAAATTTGCTAGCCACTCTGATATTCAAACGCTAAAGACGCCTAGCACACAGTATGTCTTCATGTCCTCGAACACCACTGAATATGAACGGAGCGGGGTCGACAAAATACGCGCTAGGAATTGTAATTATTCTTTTCACCATGACTACATGGGGCCTACCTCTACTATTGTACTCTTGGTCCTCAAGTTTTTCAAGCACAACGAGAAGTTCCTCAAACGTTTGGAAGTAAAGTTCACCACACGTGCTGGTAAGAAAGAAAAACACAGAACTCCGTTAAGCATTCTTCATGCCAATTCGTTCTGCAATGTTTAGTTGCAATTGCAAGTTTTACTTCGAATCAGCTCAGCTCTTCATTCCCTTCTTACTTTTAAGTCCCCAGGCTTTTCTAAGAATAAAAAACGTTTTCAACTCAGAATGTAAAGGGTGTCGGGGTTGCGTAGTGGTAGAGCGCTCGCCTCTCACCAATGCAACCGGGTTCAATTCTAGGTGAGTTGGATTTGTTGTCCCTCTTCGACGTCGAAGGTTTTCTCCAGGTACTCCGGTTTTCCCCTCCATTAAAAACCACCAATTTACTATGCTATTTGAAACTTACTACAAAGATTAAAGTTTCTTCAAAAGTTATTGAAGTTAGAATATTAGTTCCAACTTACGGTGAAGTTTAGGCAACACTATGTGTTTTTTGCTCTTTGAATAATTATATTAGTGCAATAGTGTGTCTTGTATGAGAAATGCTTTCAAGATCTGTTAACGACGTCAACGTTATGTCATAAATAACTTTCAACAAATTGAGTTACAAATACTTTTTTGAGAATAAAATACAGCGCATCCTTGAGTTTTCAAAATAACTTTTATGTTTCAAGAAATCAAATACAGTTGAAAAGTATGAAACCGCCAATCTTTTCTGCCCGAACCCCTCTCCCTGGGAATAAAATAGTACATCAATCGCGATAACTCTATCATGAGTTCCTTGCGTACAGGGCCCTTACACTGGCTTCACGTACCTACATGCCTTTCTTACGATGGTAGTTATGAACAACTGCAAAGACTCCAGCAGTAGATTCTCATTGACGTGGGAGCTGCCAGGTTCGTTTCTAAAAAAATGTAAAAAATAACTCTTGGTCACTTTGTTTATAGTCCAAGGAGAGAAACACTTAGACAGAAAGGGGTATAAACAAGAGTCGCAATAGCTGACTTTATAAGATTTTACTTGTCTTGTCCTGTCTGATAACATAACAGTGTTGAATAATACTGTTAAAATATTGACAAACTTTGGCAATTAACAAATGGTTTTCCATTGACTTCTTATTTACAACCAGTGAGAACAAAAACAGACGAAAGCGTTTCTTAGCTCCTTCAATAACTTTTTTTTAAAAAAATCAGGAACACGAAGCTTTATT
>JAOBRD020317372.1:0-14186 GCA_027575215.2 Hydrozoanthus sils | reverse complement strand
ATTATTATTTACCGCGTTTAGTTTTATTATTATTATTATTATTTACCGCGTTTAGTTTTATTATTATTATTATTATTTACCGCGTTTAGTTTTATTATTATTATTATTATTATTTACCGCGTTTAGTTTTAAGCGTTCACCTTAAGGGAAGAGGTCAAAACATTGGCTCTTCTTAGGGACCCGACTATAGGCCTAGCCACAGGTTGCCGATAAATTATTCAAAAGTAGCCGACAAAAGTGCCAAGAAGTTGCCAAATTAGAAATTTGCTGTTTTTTCGAAAACAAAAAGTTATAATAATTAACGCGCGTTTTGTTTTTTACTTGTTTCGGTTGAGAAAGTTTCCGAAAAGTTGCGGGCAACTTGTGGCTAGGCCTACCCGACTTTTGGGAGAGGAGGGTGGTGACCACCATCCACCTCCACCCCTTGTCTGGGGTAGGAGGAGGGGGGATACTATACCCACCACCACCACTTTCAAAGCTGATAATGGGCGGGGGGTGGTGGACCATACAACCCGCTACCTTGACCTTCAAAAGTCGGGTCCCTAAGAAGACTAAAGTTTTGACCTCTTCCCTAACAGGAAAATTATAAAGATAATTCGTTGCGGCAATAGAAGGCTTAAAACTCGAAACATCAGCTCTCGAAAACTTGACGTGACAAATATGTTGATGTGTCAACCTGAGGTGTTTTGGCCGCTCATTTAAGTATAATATGAAATTAAGAAGTGACCACTCCATATGCGTTATATAAACGAATTTCGAACGGCAAAAGGGTTTTACGTACTAGCTTACGTATTCGGTCCAAAGTCACGTCAATATATTCCTTGCCGACTGTGTAATGCCCGCGAGCATAGTTGTTAGCGGCATCCTCCTTGCCGGTTATGAGTTGTTCTGGGTGAAAGAGCTGGCGATACGTCCCTGTTCGCACTTCGTCTGCAAAGAAAAAAACATAGCTTAAAACGAAATAGAATGTTCCATGAATAGTAGATGAAAACTTGTCGCTGTAACCTAGCGAGTTTGCAATTACAGTTGTCTGGGTGTTTCGTTTTTTTGCGGAAACCCACAAGTAATGATTTTGCCGCCATTTTGGATTTCGCGAACTCCCAGATGGCGGCAAAACCGTCGCCTCATGAGTTTACCGCGCTATAAAAGCCAACGAACCGCCTGCAAACAGGCTAGCTGTAATTGTTTTAATCTATCAGATGGCATTTATTGTAAGTCCAGGTAAAAAATTTAGTCCTGACAGCCACCCAGTAAAATCAAGGCTTTGTAGCCAACTGTTGCTTGAATAGTAATTTTGTATGAAAAATGACGTTAAGTTAGTTTTACGCCTTCTCTTCAACCGCTACTTCAAAAGCAACAATATATGTGTATAACGTGAGCAGCCGGGACAAATTAACCTTGTAATCAATTTTGTAATCAGCGTAAACATAAACCTTCTCCCTTTAAACTAAGAAAACGTCTGCCTCGTTGTGAAATCAACTATTGGTGGGCTCAAAACTTAAAAAGTGCACCAGAACTGTTTTGTGTTTTCTATTTCAACAACATATACAGTTTGTCTGTGTTAATGCAAATTAGAAATTCGTGACATATTAAAGATTGATTTAACGTCATAAAAACAGGGAAACAGTCTTATGAGCAATTCATTTGCGCATATTTCAACTCTAGATGCACTGTGCGCCGTAAGTTTTTTAACCCTCCTGGTATTTCCTCGCGCCATCTTCTAAAGTTCAATCAGGAAGAAACCACTGACTACATTACCAACTACAGTGGGCTCCAGGTCAACAAACACGGCCCGAGGAACATGTTTCCCCGCACCCGTCTCGCTAAAAAACGTGTTAAAGGAGTCGTCACCGCCTCCAATAGTCTTGTCGCTTGGCATTTGGCCATCGGGCTGGATTCCATGTTCCAAACAGTACAGTTCCCAGCAAGCATTGCCGATTTGTACGCCCGCTTGGCCTACATGAACAGAGATACACTCGCGCTACAAGGAAAACGTTTTCTATTAGTTCCTAAACGAATAATTACCTTTATAAAGGTTGCTTTGAACCAGGGACACACTAGGCGATTTTGTACACCAATCGCAGCAAATTTGATCGCCTGCGAACTGCCGCATTTAATCGCTTGTACATGCTAGAAATCTGCGATGTTATACTCAGGTCGGTGCCATCAGCGAAACTTGCTATCACCCTAGGCGACCCACCAAAAACAAATTTAGCCAATCGCTGCGATTGGCTGGAGTGTCCCCGGATTTAGTCGTCAGAACTGCATGAAGTATCCAGTGAGTTTTTAATCCACTTCACACAAGACATTTTCAGCGATGTTATCGTTGTGAGAAAATTGATGAGTAGCATTTAGGACTGACAAAAAGGGCTTGAATATACATTTCTTGGTTACACATATAACACTATCTATTGTAATTTGACACTTGTTGTATCTTAACGAAAGTACCCGGCACATATCAACGGAAACGAAAGGTTTTTACAGCATTGTAGGCACAAACACTCGACCTTCGGTCTCGTGTTTGTACTGATCTGCTCTCGATTTCTCCCAAACGCACCTCGGTTTGCATTAGCCTATGCAAACACGGTAGCTGTGTCTCATTTTTTAAATAAACAATTTACTTCACGCAAACCTTCCGTTTAATATTATTTCTTTTTTTTCATTTCTTTATTTGCCATTTATTTTTTACAGAAAAGAAAACACTAATACATTACTTAAAGGTTGAAAAGAAAATGGCGAGGACGACTGATAGGAAGCGGTGGGGCTTATTACGATAATCAGTCTTCCTCTTTTATACTTATTGAATACTGTGAAAAAATATATAGATATGACAAGAGGACATTAATGTAAAGGTTTGGTCAATATTTTGAAATTAAATATGACTTGAGTTTTTGGTAAATGAAGAGTAATTGACGTTGTCTTAAATATTATTGCTTAATGAGTTACTTGATATTTAATTGAAATTGGCGAAGCTTCGTTCTTGTACGGGGTAAGTGAAATGAATTGCTTAACCTGGTGTTATATCTATGAATCTGGTTATTTAGTATAAACATATCTCAAAATTTATGAGACGGTTGTTGTTTCTTACTAAATCAACATGAATTGATAAATTTGTAGTATTCGTATATCTTCGAGTTTCAGTAAGTATAGGTTTTTGAAAATAGAATTTGTGTGAGCAAGGAAGTCACTCTTATCTATAATTCTAATTATTTGCTTGTGCAAAATTAACAATCCTGAGATGTTTGTCTGATATCGAGTAAAGACTTACAGGTACGGTTCTGAGATGTAAAAGTCTAAAATTTTGTTGAGTGAAAAATGACCTACATTAACATTAAAAAAAATCGGACAATTTATTTTCGGACAAATTATAATTTCCGACACTTTTTTTATGAGTTTCGGACAGACTTTATTACAAACCTGTTCCGACGGCAATTACAAACGTTTTCGGGTATGATACCGTTTGTCTCAATGCAAAAAACCAAATTCAGACAAAATAATCAGTTCATTTACACCTGGTACGGGTTTATTTAGTTCATTTTCAAGAAATGAACTGGTTAAATCCAAACCTGTTCGTGCAGGGACAAACTTTTAGGATGGGTTCGTTTGGGCCTATTCTGGAATAGGAATTCGTAAAATAAAAACTTTGTTGGATTCGTGGGGCTGCTTTCCCTGCGAAGTTACAAATAAAACATGTCTTAGCGATAAAACTCTTTTGAATTTTAAATTTGAAACAAATATCTCATCGCCCTAACAATCTGGAAGGAAATTCAAAACTTCGTTCTTAATCCGGAATAGTTGCGATAGGCCCATACGAATGGGCCCTCAAACGATTTTCGTGTAAAATCAAACTGTAACAAATTGTCTGTTACTGTCCTTAAAATAAAAATCGATGGTCTATATCCTATCGAAAAAATTTTCGGATGCTAAAAATTTTCGGACGCTAAAAATTTTCGGACGGATTAATATTAGGATAAACTTTTTGTCCAAAATTAAATTCATCCGAAATTTTTTGATGTTAATGTAACAGAATGCGCACGAAATTGTGAGAAATCAGTAAATTAAAAGTAACAGTTTGAAAGAAAGAAAAGTTCTGTAACATGATATATAAAAGTTTGTGTTTTCACACACAAATTGAAATTGGTGCCATGATAAAAGTTTCAAACAGCATTTCTTTGATAATGGTTCTCACGTTGTTTATCCGATAGTTTGCATCTATGGCTAAAAATGAAACAAAAGCTACAAGAGGTTATCGAAATTTATTTGAATCATCTAAATGCGAAACTATAAGTATAAAGTATTTTACTCAAACGTAATTTTTATGGGCTAAAAATACTTTAGTTAACGACAACTTACGAACTGATTTTGATTTCAAAAGAATTTAAACTTGTCTTTTCTTATCAGTGACCAGATAGTTTTAAATTGTTTGTTTTGTACCGGAATTTATTGTTTGTCAAGTACTATTTTAGTTCGAACTAGATAGATAATTACAATCGAAAATGGCACTTTTCTCTTATCTGTCAATGAGCTCACACGATAATGTTTTGAACTCAATTATACGCGGTATTCGAATGCGTGCAAATGAAAAAAATATAACTTTTATTTACTTCGAACTTCGTTTTCTGGTCTTTTTACTTTTAATTTTTTTTGAGTGAGGGACTGAGGGCAGGTTTTAAATGGCTTCAACAGCTTTGACAAACAAAGCGATGTAAAGATCATTTTTCAGTCTTAAGTGCTAGGAGTCTCCGAGTGCTAGAATTGAGAATTGTTTACTGAGAAACCATACGACTATCTTTGCACAGTCGCCGACACGATGTGTTTAATTTATAAAGCTTTGAATCACAATGTTTGAACTCGACGTACTTTACGACCTCTTCATAAACTATACCCGATTCTGCAAATATGTATTGGGAAAAGACCCGATTAGCCTTAACAGAGTGGGATTAGATTAAAAACCCTACTTTTTCTTACCATTTTTTAACCGAATCTAGCTTGTGGGAGTTTCTTCCTTGATGACTGAACAAACACCGTTTCGACAGAATGAGCGACCAATACCGTCGAACACCAGAGGAAAGTGTGAACAAAACATCTGATAACGGCCAAAAGACCCGTTGGATTTTTGTTTAAAGTTTCGGTGCAACACCTGACAACTTAACAGGTTGTTTTTGCTTGTAAGCCGCTGGTTGTTAAACTGCAAATGGAAAAAATAATGTGTCATATAGTCTTTCTGGGAACATGCAATTCTATCATCAACGCGTTTGATTTATTGGTTAACAGAAAGTGTAGCCGATAGAAAGCTTTTTAATGCGGGTCAACAAACAAAATAGGGAGCTTGTCAGAACTTTCAGCCTCAAAATCGTGTTCTTGTAATGCATCGATCAAATCGAAGCTTAAACATCCCCCCCGGGCAACCCCTCGCGCATTTGAACTTTAAAATTTTTTATGGTCAAATTCCCCACCCCCATCACAAAATTGCTGATCAAATGCCCCACCTTTTACGATGGATTTGTGATTAAATGACCCCACCCCGGGATTGAAATTGAAAAAAAGCATTGATTTCTCGTTTCTTTGTACTTTACAAATGCGATGATTCATTGTTATTTTTTATTTTAAAACGCCCTTAAATGCAACTATTAAAATATGTATAAAGCAAGATAAATCTTTATATAATCACAGGTACTGCTTAAAAGGTTGGGCGATTTAAAACGTAGTATTTTGTTTGTGAAATGCTTTGATTTATGCCGTCATGCGAGTTTACTGTGGGAACCATGAATCGTTCGATCAGGTGTTTCGGTTTTGTTCAAATACCCGACCCTCCCCCTCCCTTATGTTGAAATGCCCGACCCCCGGTACACATCCTGGTTTCAAATTCCTGCCCCCGCGGGCACGAAAGCTGGTCAAATGCCCGGGGGTTGCCCGAGGGTTGCCCGGGGGGATGTTTAAGCTTCGATTTGATCGATGCATAAAGAGCATTCATAGAACTTTCAAAACGGTTACCGGCGTTAACAAATTTCGTTAGAATACGAATTTTAATTCTAGTCGCCAAAAACTCTGTATCTGGTCGTTTATGACAACCTTGGTTGTCGGGAAAAGACGCAAATTTGAGGCAATAACAAATTCGTGAAAGACGCCTGATCTAATTTCGATCTTGCGATAAACTAGTTTGTTGCAATTTTGCACATCATAGCATCAATTGAGAAAGAAAATGACAACTTCGACTTTCAAAAATATATATTTTCCACATCATTAACGTTAGCTGACGCGGGGCAAATTAAGTAGAATGTATAAATGAGTAAAAGCCGAATACGGTATTTCAAACCCAGAACAAAATTTGGGCCTGAACTGCTTTGTTTTATACCTTGCAATTTTTTTTTTGCAACAATGTTTCAGTTATATACACTTTCAATACAAATTTATATCTTCGTACGGCCATGTTATATCCTCTATACCTCTCAGAAATATCAGATACCCTGAGGTAGATATGGGCGCGTATCTTCTCTGTTCCTCGTAACGCACACCAGGCACTCTTGGATAGAGATATTCTCGAACAACTGACTTTGGAATAATGTCAACATCTCCTATGATCATTTCATTGAAAGTTTCTTCCATAACAAGACCCGAGATTAATAATTTCAGTCTTTTAATTTTTTTACCTGAGGCCCAGTTTGTTGGCACACCAGGAGAAATCATTTCTGATGTACAGATCAATCTTGAATAGCCAGGCTGGTTAATGGAAATAAACTGCTGCAAATCGTCAGTATTAAACTAGGTGTAAAGCACTAAAATTGGTTGATCGTAAAATCTGAGTCGTTGTTGTATATTCAAGGATTAAATACACGATCAAGTGTGATCTTCTACTTTTAGCATGCCGGTATATACCTAACCGATTCTTTTTTGTTGGGTAGGAGGGGCCGGGTGTGTTAGTGGAAAAGGGGCAACATTACAATGTGGACGGCTCGCGACTTTCAAGTTTTCATCAATTCTCCAAACATTTTTCTCGTGTTTATAAAAAAGTAGAAAGACACAGGAAATGCGTTTTATTGCTTAATTAGAACATATACAGAAATTTTCACTCGCTTTTTTGTATGATGTAAGTGTACATATATAATTTGCTTGACGCGCCCTTGACAATCGTAACATAAGGTTACTTTTAGTATTCAATTGTTCTATTAATAAGACGGAAATAGTTACGGTTATCACTAGAGAACACTCGGCCTCGAATCGTGCAACTCAAATGCTTCTTTCGTGTTCTCCTAAATTCTCGCGTTTATCCCAACCATAACATGACGATAGCCATCACTACACGATGCAACATTGACAAATTTGTAGTTTTGTCTGTAAAAATATAAAATTGCAAGCAACGGCGCAATAGGAGAATTGCACAGTGTAGCCACCTTTGAAATTGTTGCACAACGTTGCGCGAAGTAGAATTAAATCGATCCTACTCCTGCAACATTGCAAGCAACGGTTTCACCGTGTGGCTTCACGAAGGGCTTCAGTTGCGCCAAGGTTGCATGCAATGCTGCATCGTGTAGCCACGGCTTGAAACGGCTAAAATAATTAAGTCTCGAGAAACAGAGAGAAACACTTGGCTGCGGAATCCCGTGTTTTCCGTAACATAAAGCCCACCGCAAACGGGGAGGAATCTGGCACGCGTGCTTTTTAGAACACAGGCACGCGTGCCAGACTCCTCGTCGTGTGCGGCGGTTTATTTGTTTCTAAAAATGTTTCGAAAAATGGCCGTTTCTCAAAAATTCAAATAGTGCGTGCGCGCGCAAAGTCGTCAACAAGTTTTCGTATTCTGTGATCAACTGTTATTGATAAGCAAAGCATAACAACTTCTCGGTTTTATTTGACTTACCAGCAGGAGAAAACAATGGAAATACCAACGAGTCAAGACGATAAGAGTGAGTGAAACAGACTGATTTTCGACGAAATACTTGGACTTGGGAAAAATAACTGCAGCTCTTGTTTAACGGTAAGATAATTTACTGTTCCGTTATTCCCACCGAAATCCCTGACTTAAAAACAAGCAGAAGGAGAGAATGATATTAAAAATCTCTCATTGATCGCAACTTGGCGACAGTTCGTCCCCAATTGATCAAGACCCATGCCATATACACTTACTTTTGTTCTGCACTGTACCCGTTTTTTCTTATAAATGGTTGAAACCAACCAGATCAAATGGTAAAACACTTTTAAGATAAACCAGTGTCGAATTTTGCCCTTTCTGGATCAAACTACTAATTTAACAAAGTTGTTTTGAGCCGAATTCCTGAAGACAAAACTTATTTTTAAACGATAAAACAGAAACAAATTTCCAAATAAACCAGAAGGCACAACTTAACAGATAACTCCACTCTCTAAGTTAGAGTTCTGGGCCCGCGGTTGGTCAAAAGCCGGATACTGAATTCAATGGGCTAAGAAAATATTCAAACAGTAATATCTTTACAATGAAAGATTTGCTTTGCGTACAAACACTGCTCAGAACCTCTAACAACACAAACATGTTAACTGCAAATTTCCCAGCCGAGTCAGCTAACGGATCGTGTAAGAAACATAAGCATGGATTAAAGGCTTAATCCTGAGTTTGAGCTAATCGGTCTGTGGCGTGTGCCGCAAATTCATATTTAATAACGGTTTCGGTTTTTTCCTTGCTTTTACTAACGGTTTTTCAGTTACTGTGCTCACTTAGTGGGTGGCTTCTCCTAGATTGTTCGCTTCAATTGCATGGTATACGTACAGCCGGAATTTAATGGAGCATTTATGGAATATCAAATAGTTTGGGAATCTTGCTAATGAACAGTAACTGTTTTGTTATTTTCAGTTTAGTAGCATACTGTAATTGTTTAAATTTGAACAACCGGGCCTTGAAGAAAATAATGTTGTTGCCGCTAAGATATCCTTTACAACTTAACAGATGCGTTCTAATCTACTTTTTTTTTACGATGCTTCAAGTTTTCAGGTGCAGAGGCGAAAGTGCAAGCAGGCGCTGGTGAGATAGATACAACAAGAGACAAGCCTGGGATTGAGTCGGATTTGGTAAGCTGAGTGGGTGTGGATTCGGGAACGCGCCATTTTGGCAAAGCACGGCTTTTTTTCATTGTTATTGTTTCACTAAGTAAATTGATGAAAATGTAAAACCTTTGTTTTGCCACCGTGTTGAGATTTTGGTATTTTAATATATTTAAAAAAGGGTTAGTGGAACTGCCATGACAGAAAGCTGCAAACACATATCAAAACAAAAAACATATATAACGAGAGAAGGTCAAGTTCAGTCTATGCTTAAAGTCCCTGTACTGGGCAAATTTTGAACTTCGGTGCTGTGCTGTTTGGCTCTCTATACTGAAAAGATAAGAGTATTAAGTAATCGAATGCGGCCGAGTCCAATTTCGAAAAAAATTACGCTTTTTTTCTACCTTTACCTTTTGGCCTAATTCGAAATAATTACCCAACCGCAGAACTAGGCCGAAGACAAGTGTTTTTCTTCGAACTCATTTGATTACCAGGGCCCGGTTTCTCAAAACCCGATTAGTGTTAACCCAGGGTTAATTACATAACAACCAATAAGTTTTGTTAAGTAAACTCTGGGTTAAGTTAATCGGACTTTTGAGGAACCGGGCCATGTTGATGACACATTTTCCTTTTTTTAGTTTTGAAAGATTTCGCGCGCGTGAAAATTCTTTTTGCAAGCACGACATCTCGATTTTTGTTTCGCGTGGCAAGTAGTTTGTAATTGCCCATGTGCAATATTTACAAATAAAATCGAGGGCCAGGTTCCGTTTATATTTGTCTTCTATGTTATTGTGACATTAAAACTTAGACGAAGCCTTTATACGATTCAAGAATACGCCGGCGGCTTTCTGTACGGCCAACACAAGTTTTAGTTCAAAAAGTTAGTTGCAGTACAAACTGATTCAGAGACAAACATGGTAATACTCAAACACATATTCTAGGACGAAAGAAAGTGGGAACAGTTGGTGTGTAATGACATCAAGCTCAAGTGGCAACTAACGGTAGGAATTGACATAGTATGGTATAACGCATGGTATACTGCTATGGTATAACGTTATGTGTACTGCTAATATACAGTGCTTTGGTATACTGCTACGGTACTTTGCAATGATACAACATGGTATACTGCTATGATACAACGCTATGGAATATCGCTATGGTATACAACATGGTATACTCCTTAGGTACAATACTATGGTATACTGCCATGATACAACGCTATGGTATACTGCTATGGTATAAAACATGGTATACTGCTATGGTACAACGTTATGGTATACTTTTATGATACAACGCTATGGTATACTGCTATGGTACAACGTTATGGTATACTGCTATGGTATAACGTTTTCATGTACTGCTAAGATACAAGGCTTTGGTATACTGCTATGGTACAACCTTATGATATACTTTTATGATACAACGCTATGGTATACTGCTATGGTATAACGTTTTCATGTACTGCTAAGATACAAGGCTTTGGTATACTGCTACGATACAACACTACGGTATACTGCTATGATACAACGCTATGGTATACTGCTATGATACATCGCAATGGTATATCGCTATGATACAACGCTATGGTATACCGCTATGATACAACGCTATGGTATACTGCTATTGAAAAACGTTATGGTACACTGCTATGATACATCGCAATGGTATACTGCTTAATACAACGTGATAATATAATACTGTTTGATACAAGCTATTATGCTAGTAATGCTGTTTGGTAGAACGCTGTGATGTAATAATGGTTGATGTAAGCTGAGATGCATTGTGTCATGAACTCGCGCACCCACTGCGCTAAGATTTCCTTTTATCTCATAAGAATCTTTAGTGAACATTGTTTTTCTTAATTGAATAAACTGTACACTTTGATTACTTTACACCTTTTCCTTTTTTATAGTCAAATGATTGACAGCGTATTGTTCGCAAAAGCTTTAGTTAAGGCATTTTAAGTATCATACTAGCACATCGTGTTCAGAAAGTCAGGAGTAATTAAACGGAGTACGGAGTTTATAATCTATTGAGTTCGCGGAGTATACAGAATTTCAAGACTTGGAGAAATCACAGATGTAAGTCTATTGCCTTTTAAATTTCATTTTTGATATATTTCTTAAAGTTGCGTATTAGAGCTTAGACTTATTCGTGAATTCATACATCAATTTGTAGTTTTCACCGCGTGTACTGTAAATTGTTGATTCAACGCCCCGAAATCAAGTTTGCTGTACTATTCAACAATATAATGTAACATTGTTTGACACAACGCTATGATGTTATACTGTTTAATACAACGCTATGATGTATATTGATGGTTCATACAACGCTATGATGCACTACTATGATACAGCGTTATGATATAACACTGTGTGATGCAACGCTATGATTCAAATTTCCAAGAACAGGCAAATTTCCAACTAAATGGGAAATGCCAAATGATTATTTTTTAATACTACGTTAAGTGTACAACTTTCTTTCACTTCATTGTTTTGTTAGATTGGCAGAAAGCACATCATTACTCAAGAAGGCAGCGATTTGCTGTTCGACAACTTTTGGTAGGTTTAATCTGTTTTCAGGATTCACCCGATCAATTCTTCCCATCCCAGTTGGCCGCCTACACCACCCTAGGAACTAACCAGTTGATCCCTACCCCAGTAATCTCATCCCTAGACAGAGTCCTGTTGACTCCCTTTCAACCTTAGACGGAAACCAATTGATCCCTACCCCAGTAATCCCAGCCCTAGACAGATTCCTGTTGATTCCCATCCAACCCTAGACGGAAACCAGTTGATCCGTACCCCAGTAATCGCATCCCTAGACAGATTCCTGTTGATTCCCACCCAACCCTAGACGGAAACCAGTTGCTCCCTATCCCAGTAATCGCACCCCTAGACAGATTCCTGTTGATTCCCACCCAACCCTAGACGGAAACCAGTTTATCCCAGTAACCCCACCCTAGACAGAATCCTGTTGATTCCCACCCAACCCTAGACGGAAACCAGTTGATCCCTACCCCAGTAATCGCACCCCTAGACAGATTCCTGTCGATTCCCACCCAACCCTAAACGGAAACCAGTTGACCCCTACCCCAGTAATCCCTACCCTATAGACAGAATCCTGTTGATACCCATCCAACCCCTTGTTTTAGCTGAAGCAAAAGAACGCCACAGTACTTGTATTAAATTAGCTAACAAATTGTCGTTCTCTTTTGTAGGACTCCAACGGAAAGAGACTTCAAGTTAATTTATCAGAATTTGGAGGGGAAAGAATCGAAAGGTGAATAACTTTCCAAACAAACATTTTTATACGTGTGCAAAATGGCATAAAGGGAAATTATGATACGGATTGATGTTCACGATACTTTTACCCGAAGGACAAATGTATTTTATTTTCATTTAACTAATAAAGATTTGTTGTATTTTACATGCAACTCCATAAAGGCAGGCGCAGTCGAAACAATCGGAGGTCCGTCTCTCTCCTCCTTGTAGCCAGCAGTAATTATGACTAAATGGGGTAGCGAATGCATGGTCCTTTGAAAAAATAAAAGTCTCGGCAAGTTATACAAGGCTTGGTCTCAAAATCTTCTCATATTTTTGTCATGCCTCGAGGTCTCGTTTATATTTTCTGTTTCCTCTCAACTCGCAGTCTTGGATTTTCTCACAAAATTGCTTGCATTCTCAACGTTTCCGGCAGAGCTCGAAATCTGTATCTTGCTTGAAATTTGTTTGGTGTCTCCGCATTGTAACGTCTCGGTCTCAGAATTACTCGTTGTTTTCCATAGTCCTGGGCTCTTATTTAAAAAATGACGTCTCGGCATCTCGGACAGTCTCCGGTTTACCATTCGCTATTTTTACTTTTATATTGACTATATAATTGCGTTACTTTCTTCAAAAAAAGCGCATTGATTTATTTTCAGTTATCTAAGAAGACCGTATCCGGGCACAGGCTTACCACCCTAAGTGTGTGTTTTCGTTCAGTTGAGCTCTCTTGCGGATTGTCAGTAACTCGCACAGAATCAGTCATCGTAATCTTCTCCCGTATTACATATACTCTTATTTAAAGGTCACAGTAAGCGATCGTTGCTTTGTGGTGTGTTCATACTCAGAGCTTGGCGAATTAGTTGGGGATTTACCGGAGTTTTAAGGATTTGGGGGATCAGGCTGCGGGAGAGCGAGGTAATACAAGTTAATCTTTTTCTCCCCCGCAGCCCGACCCCCAAAACCTTCTTAAAATTCCCATAAATCCCCAATTAATTCGCCCAGCTCTGATATAAGAACACATCACAAAGCAACGATCGTTTACTGCGACCTTTATTTAAGAGCATATGTAATGCGGGAGAAGATTACGAGGCCGAACTCCGAGTTACAAACAAACCTCACCGGAATCAAGATAGCTCAACTTAACGGAAACACACACTTAGGGTAATAAGCCTGTGCTCCGGGTGGCTATAAGTTAGTACAGTAGCTCATATTTGTGCCGGTTTGATTGTTTTGCAGTTTATCCGCTAGTTATTGCCGGAAACCACCCCAAGCCTCCTAGTCAAAGCTGTTGTAACAAAGAAAGTTGCTTTTTCGACAACGGCTCATTTTTTTATCTTTCATAAGAAGAATAAAAAAAGTCTACTGAAGAGCTAGAAGGCAAAGATTCTGTGTAACTGTTGACAATGTCAAGTTAACTTTGAACGTTTTTTTTATTTGAAAAACCTTTAAGAGAGATGTAATTAGTAATTTATAAGCATATATCTTAAGTCAAAACATCGAACAAATAAAATATTTTGTATTGTAAGCGGGTCTCTTTTTCAAAATCCCATGCACTAGACATAATCAAAGTCACGCCAGATCCTCAACGCGTGACTACCATGCAATCTCCACGCCAAGACCAGCGCATTTGAGCCTTCCCGAATTTTCAGTTTTATTTATAAGTCAGTATTGGTACCAAAAACTCAAGCGCTTTTGCAGTGTTTTCAACTAGGATGCCGTCCATGAAAACACATCCTAGTCGCTTACCCAAGCATTCCCGTGTACTATTGAATGCGTCGGCGAGTAGTATAAACTTGAAGTATTGAATGATAAACAAATTATTGTCGCCGTGAGATGATGGGAAAAGCTGACGTTTCGAGCGTTAGCCCTTTGTCTGAGCATCTAAAAAATCTTAGAAAATCAAGGCCT
>JAOBRD020317267.1:0-21595 GCA_027575215.2 Hydrozoanthus sils | reverse complement strand
TATGACATTATATCTGTATGCTATTCCCAGTCTTTCAGTGTTTAATTTTGAAGAAATTGCAATTTTACTATACCCCCTCCCCCCCCAAAAAAGGCCTTTTTCCCACTATTTTTGAAGGTAGTGGACCACCTTAAAGTTACCAAGTTTTTTCCCTCCAGGGCCCGGTTGCACGAAGCCTGGATAAACTAACCGCCGGATAAGTGCTTTCTATTTTATGCAGTAAAACTATAATGAAAGTTATTTGACACCCTTTAAACCATTACTTTAGGAGTCTTCCACTCACTTAACAACCAGAAAACAAAGAGTCAAACAATCTTTGATTTGTTAGTGACCACCATTCGCTTTAATCTAGTGGATAGCTTATCCAGGCTTCGTACAAACGGCCCCTTATCTGCGAGCCACATAGCTAATCCGAGTCATTAGTCGAGCAGTAATCAACAAATTCGCTTCTATGGTCCGAGATTTTATATCGATCAATAAAGGTTAAATAATTTCTAGAGTGATGTACACCTCCTGATTTCATTATCAGACAAACTGTCTTTGACTGAACTTTCTGATGATTTCTGAATTTAGCAAGGTAGAGCTTCGTGAAATGGCAGTAAGAGTTGTACATTATGCAACATTTGAGAATCACTGTAAAGCGTTTGTCACGGTCAAAGAGTGTTCGAGTTTTATCTAAGTTCCAAAGAGATCTGTCGTCGATACCTGTAATCGAGAGATTAAATGTGACATTGTTTTTTTTACGTTGAAACTTGAAAAATGAATCGACACTGAGAAATTATTTATATTCGAACGTGAAAATTAGTTAAAATTCCTCGCTGAAAAAGCTGAAGAATCAATATCTATTTCAGAAGTTAAAAATTTCATTACGTCTAATACTGCTAGCTTTTAATAATTAATTAGGAAATCAATTCTTTAGTACAGAAGAAACTGAGTCAGTTCCAGTGTTGAGACTTGACCGACCGGCTTTTGAGCTTTCACTTCAACATGGTACTTGCGAAGGGTTCGACAAGTCTCACTCCAACCCTCGACCAATCCTGACTTCAAGTAATTTACATCTATAGTATCTTTGTCCCGTAAAAATTTAGAATTCCTGGAAATGGTCCTCTACACTGCTGTCATCCTCTAGTGGATGACGCGGTGACTTGCTCGTGCTTTGCGCATGCGCATCTGTGCCGTCACGGTTTACAAACACAAAACTGTCCAGGTTCGCTTCTGATATCGATTTGTTGCATTCTACCGTGTCTTCGTTGGGGCCTACAGGTGAGTCAGTGTCATTTTTGCAAGAAACAACTTCAGTACCCGCCAATACATCCACGCTGCTCTCTTGAATGGCCTTCAAAATTTCAAGCGACGGAGAGCCGTCATGAAACCTGGAATATTCTTTCTCCCTATCTTGCATCGATTCTGTATCAGGCTTTTCCTTTTCTACATTTTCTCCTAACATGGTTTCATCCGAGCGTTCAGATATACTTTGTGGCTCACTATCCTCGCTGGGGGAAGACTCTATAAAGCTGCTTTCCTTCTCGTCTGCATGCTCGAAGTGCCCGTAGTTAGCCAACAATGGTACTGACATGTTCTCTGGCAATTTTTCCTGCGGCTGATTGGGCAGCGAGGCCTGCAGCCGCGCAGCAATGTTGTTATCGATCTCCATAAAGTCACATTCGTGCTCCAACGTGGAGCCACGGAAGGAAAGAGTCCCTTTCAAAAGATCGCGAACCTGATGAAAAGCAAGAAACAAAAAACCGATCGTAAGAAAGATCGACTAAAATGTTTTTCCTCGCGCATTAAAACGCCAAAATAAGATTAAAAAAACTTCAAATCTTACATACACGTCTTTTGTACAAGAATTGGCTTCACTAAGCCATGGCTCTCTCTGATGCTAACTTTTTCACATTAATTGTGGCTCTCTCTCTCTTCTTTAGCTTTAGGTTCGCAAAGCATTATGGGGGGTTCAAAGCAGCTCTTTATGTTCAGTATGTAATCAGTAGCGTATTTCTTATTTACTATGATCTCACGGAGTACACAATAAACTACTGGAGAAGAGGAGGCACCTACAACTTTCTACGACGCTTGTGACACACAGGGGCCATGGAGGGAGAGGGGAGAGGGGCTGGTGGGGCTATAGCCCTACGGAGGGGGAGGGGCTGGTAAGGCTATAACTCTATCACTTTCATTGCTTGGATTTATTTACTATGGGATTTTACTACTTGAAACATCGGCACTGCGAGAAAGGTAGCAAATGTACCTAGGTTTATTTAACACATTTGCTGTATTAAACAATGAGGACGTTATATTTGTCGAGGTTCAAATAAAATGGCGCACAGATGCAAAATAAAAAACAAACATTTCCTAATACGGCTGTTCATTACATAAACCGCCTGTGCTTAGTACTGTATATACAATATTTCATGAGTGGGTATATAAACATTTTAAGTTGTAAATACACTTTGTGTCTTAGCTGCTGCTACCTGTTTGAGGCCTGCAAGTGATAAATACATAACGTCTTTATCACTTTCCGTTTCCTTCCTTACTTCCTCTTGCAACAATCCTGTGCAAAACAATTAGGATTTTGGAGTCAGTTATGTGGAACTTAAATCAAACATCGCCAAAAAGTCTGAAAGCAGCAAAACAGAAATAATCTTAAAGAAACGCACAACATTTTTTAGTTTAACAAACATGTCCGACACTACTAGTGTCACCTTCATTGATGCAAGAAATGAGTGTAACAAGAAAATATATGGAATAAAATTAAAATAATGGCAGTTGGAATGTACAAATACAAATAAAGAAACTACAAAGATAGTTTAAGGTTCACATGCTAAATTGGGAAGGCTTTTAAAACTGAATATGAATGGCCTCTTTGATCTTCTTGCAATTCTGTAGAGAGAAAATCTTTGCAATTTCTTTACTCACATTGACCAGATTGATTTTAAAATTGTTTCCTCTCCGCTTCTGCTACAGTCGCAAGCGTAAACTCAGCTTCAAAAAACGGTATTCTTTCCATCTTTCGCCAAAAAATTTCAGCGGGTCCTGTTTTTATCAATATCTAACTTACATCTCGCTTTACATTTTTTTACTTAACTCTGAGAAAAAAAGAGGTTTTCGTTCGTAAAAAGTGCTAACAATAAAAGCCACATTTCTACAAACCAGTTCTATATCTAATTGGTTACTTCTATCAGCAAATTGGCTGCGTTTGCTGGTGGAAAGGAACACGGACATGATGGCAAAACCAGATCACCTACCGATATAAGAATCCATCTTTCGACCACAATACAAAAACAGTCCCTGAATTTTGTCCACTTCGCTCTTCAACTCAGATACTTGATGCTGCAGACGCTCATGATCCTAGAGACGGAAACCCAGAAAGAGAAAATTACACGGCTTGGTTTAGTAACGCATGCTTGGTAAGAAGTATTACTGACCTGTTCCAGTTCATCTACGTCCATACGTGCGGGACCTTGCTTTTTGCCCAGGCCCATCACCTTCATGGCGCGGCCAACAGCCCTGGTGCCAAACGAATCAGTTCTATCTCGGCCTGGGTCTTGAACAACGGTTGGAACTGACGCAGGCCTGGCTGGTCTAGTGTGAGGACTGGGACGACTTAATGGATGGTCTTGAGAAAAAAGAAAAGAAAAGACAGAATGTATTTCGAACGACGATTACAAATTTTCAAGGCATTTATAACAAACACGTGTCAAGCCTCCCGTAATCTGAACAAAACTGTTTTTTTTGTTCATGAAACTCACAAGACTAGTCAAAGAAAAAAACGGTTCTCGATCTATTAAAGTCCCTATCAAGTTTATATTTTTAAGTTCCAGATCAAAACTGCTGTCATCTGTGAACTCAAAAATCGAATAACCAAAGAAAATTTCCACGTCCAAGTACGCTTTTTAATCAAAAAAAGGTTACAACGTAAATTTTGACCGAGCGGGCCAGGGAATAGTAACCTGTGACGTAACAACAGTGAGTTATGTGGTTTTTGTTTAAAAAATTTCATTTCTGTTAAAAAAATGTCATAAAATTTTTATTTTAAACAATTTTAAGGGAATAATTAATTGATTAAAGTTATAACAATGCAACTATTGCAGCCAGAATTGAATTTTTTGAGATAAAAAAGATTGCCCTGTTTCATGCCTCATGCTACGTCATAAGCCTCCTGCTACGTCATCATTGCACGCTTCAAGTCTAAAAAATGTAACAAAAACGGCGAGAAAAGGTTTTATTCTCGAGAATTACTATTATTAAAGGGTTCTACTTTTCATCTGGAACTTAAAAAAATAAGCTTGATAGGGACTTTAACTTTGGTCTGTCAACGCTTGAAAGAACTATCAGGCAGGCGCTCCCGGTTTTGGCCAAAATGAATCCATCTCAACTAGTAGCAACAGAGACTACATTTTGCAAGTAACATGATCTGTAAACCTTTCAGCAAAGGCAACTCAAAACAAGTCCGGTAGGTACGCAATAAAATTTAAACTTTTAACTTTACGTACGGCTGACAACTGGAAAACTTGGCAACTGTAATTAATTTCTCAATCAAAAGTCTGTCTAGTTGGATATCATTTTCTTTTTCGGAAACATGACTAGATTGAATAGCTTTCGTCATAATTGTCAATGTCTCAAAATTGAATTTTCTTTTCTAAGCAAAACGTGTCGCGTCATCCACGAATTTGTCCGGACAATGCTCGATGTTATCGCATCGCATAGCATCTTTTTGTATGGCATTGTAACGCATCGAATCGTATCATATCGCATTTTATCGTATCGCATTGTATCGCATCGCATCGTATCGCATTGTATCTATCGTATCGCGTTGTACCGCATCGTATCGTATCGCATTGCATCGCATCGTATCGTATCGTACCGCATTGTATCATATCGTATTGTGTCGTATCGTATCGCATTGTATCGCATTGCATCGTATAGTATCGTTTCGCATTGTATCGTATCGCGTTGTATCGTATCGCGTTGTATCGTATCGCTTTGTATCGTGTCGCTTTGTATCGTGTCGCATTGTATCGTGTCGCATTGTATCGCATCGTAATGTGTCGTATCGCATTGTATCGAATCGCGTTGTATCTATCGCATTGTATCACATGTCGTATCGTGTCGTATCGCATTATATCGTATCGCGTTGTATCTATCGCATTGTATCACACGATGTCGTATCGCACCGTATCGTAATGTATCGTATCCCATTATATCGTATCGTGTCCCATTGTATCGCATCGTTTCTTATCGTTATGTATCTTATCGTAATGTGTCGTGTCGCATTGTATCGTATCGCGTTGTATCGTATCGCATCATATCGTGTCGTATCGCATTGCATTGTATCGCGTTGTATCGTATCGTTATGTATTGTATTGTATTTACCGTATTGTATTCTTTCGCGTTGTATCGCATCGCGTTGTGTCGCTTCGTATTGTATTGTATTGTATTGCATTGTATCGTATCGTATCGTGTCGCATTGTATCTTATCGAATAGTATCGTACCGCATTCTTTCGTATTGTACCGTATCGCATTGTATAATTTCGCGCTGTATCGTATCGCATCGTATCATATCGTATCGTATCGCATCATATCGACATCGTATCGTATCGCTTTGTATCGCATCGCGTCGTATCGTACTGTTTTGTAGTGTTGAGATAAGTTGCACCAATCGTCTCAGATTTATCAAAATGACAAGTTTTACATTCTAAAGAAATGAGGAACTAGTAGGAACATCAAATAGTACAAACATTGTGTTACTTTCTTGAAGTAAAGCAACAGTTAAGAGCAACAAATACCAAATGTCAGTTATGAGTCTCTATTTAGTCGACTCATAACACCAATACTTACCAATTGCTTCTGCCCGTGTTTTTTGCTGGACCAGCGGTTTTGCGTGCTCTGTTCGTTGACCATGCGCAGACGGAAGTCGCTTCGTTAGGTTAGAAAACATGGCGTGGTGTTTAGGGGGTGTGGAACCATGTTTCTAAAACCGCAGGCAAAAGCAAATGATGTTATTAACCAACGATGCTGATTAGATTGCTTTTAAATTTTACAATTATTCTGATATTTCCATTTTAATAATAGTTAAACAAATCGATGAAATCCTATCAAGTAAGTAACCATTCCGTTCGTCGTAAAATGAATAATTTGTCTTATTTATCTATTCTAACTTTCGGGTTAATTGATGAAACTCCAGAAAGTGTTTGTTCTTTTTGCCCTGTTGAAAAAAAATTGTTTATCCGGCTTTCTACAAATTCCGAAACTGACAGTTCTCACAAGGTCTTGTCTATTAGTTTAGTTTTATCTCTTGAAAACTTTGCAAAAAGGGAGAGCATATTTTGATATATGAGTATCGGAAAGATTTCCTCGTTCAAAAAAAAATTCCAGTTCAAACAAAAATGGAAGGTAAGAATACGAAAGGGTAACGAAAATAAAAGCAGACAAGAGAAGAAAAGAGCAGAGAAGAGAAGAGACGAGAAGAGAAGGGAAGAGAAGAAAAGAGAAGAGAAGGAAAGGGAAGAGAAGAAAAGAGAAGAGAAGGGAGGAGAAAAGAAAAGAAAAAAGGGAAGAGAAGAAAAGAGAAGAGTTCTAAGAAGAAAAGAGAAAAGAAAAGAAGAGAAGAGAAGAAAAGAGAAGAGAAGAAAAGAGAAAAGAAAAGAAGAGAGAAAATAAAAAAAAGAAAAGAAAAGGAAAGAAAAAAAGAAAAAAAAGAAAAGAGAAGGGAAGAGAAGAGAAGGGAGCAACAAAGAAACAGACGCAGATTAAAAAAATATTCAAGCGTAGATTATTGTTTTAACAAACTGCTTAGTTGCCTTCTAAGATTATTCGGTTCGCCTAAATAAACGCACCACTTTTTGTTGTTTACTGTGGTTTACCTTAGGAGGGGCTGAGAAAGCGGTTCTAGCGGAGGTCTGTAACGGTGCAGAGGGTCGAACCTTGTTGGACTTAGGACGATTGCGCTGTAATGAGAAGAAAAACTCTTTTTAATAAACAACTGTTTCAACATTACTAGCTCGTAAAGCTAGTAGGTAATAAAGTGAAACAGTGCTGGAGTTTATTGCTTTATCTCAATCGCATTTTTGATCACCATTGCTACTGCCGCCAACACATCCGGTGTTTTACGGCGAAAAACACTAGAAACTTAAACTTGCTAGTACTTTAACACGACAGTATTTGGACTGACGTGGTTGTGAATACAATTTAAGCAATTGCGAAAGAGAAGCCTGAAAAAACTTTCCGACTTCAACGGGATTCGAACCCGTGACCTCTGCGATACCGGTGCAGTGCTCTAACCAACTAAGCTATGGAGCCACATCTGTTGGGAGCAGGTCAATTTTAGTGAGTCCATTTATGCCATTGGAGTTGTACAAAAATTATTATGGTTTGTATCGCGGTTATACGAAATGACGTCATTGCATATAACCGCAGCACAAATCATAATGATTAATATTCGGACTATTAATTTTTAAAATTTGGTTCATTTTAATTCTTGACTTAGCATCACAAGCCTGAAGGCTTTGTGCGGTCAGGAACCCGTTTTCATAGACTTTAAAGTAGTTTTGCAACTCAGGTTCATGGGTTCATCATCTTCCAATACAATCACAGATTCCTCAAGATGACAAGTTCCTCCTCTGGGTTTGTTTCATGCACCTTTTGAACTTCAAACTGCTTCACTACTCTTGGCGTTCCGTACGCTTGGTGTTTTGCTAAGCAGTAACGTTTTGTGTATTTAGTGTCGTCAACTTACTTGTAAAATGTCCGAAAATTTAAGGTCCGACATTTTCAGTACTCGAATTATTTGCAACCAACCTAACACGACGACTACGATTTTAGACATTTCAAAGTATTATTTCTACAGCGCTACACGCCTCTTCCCGTCCCAGTCCCCCGACTTCCCTATAAACTTGTAGAGATAAGAAAACTTTTCTGCACTTCTCACTTGCCCCTACGTCTACCTTTAGCGACTTTTTGCAAGGCTTTCAAAGTTAAAGTACGAAACGCTACCTTTTTCCCTTTGAGAGCCACTGCACGTTTCACAAAGTAGTGCGGGTCATCCGAGACACGAGGGTACTTCATTAGATATCCCAAACACGTGGAATAGTTACTTCTAATCACTGCAATGCGTTCGAAGAGCCAAATCAGTGAGGTAAAAATTGTACAAATCATCAGATACACTCTAGAACGAGACGGGGCGTTCCTTAATCTGATTTATAACTGCACCCTAACGTTTTCTTGATTTTCAACTTCATCTACACGTTGCTCATTCACCGATACCTAAAATCCAACGTTAAAGCCCTGGGCTTATATAACTCTTAAGGGGGGTGGGGTGGGCTTATAAAAACGGATAGTGGGGGGGGGGAGGCTTATATCTGGGTGGGTTTATAAGCGGAATAAGAAAAAATGTTTCGGGACGATAAGATAAAATGTTGCTCATTCAACAGTAACTGAAATCCCACGTTAAAGCCCTGGGCTTATTCGAATTCGTAGAGGGCTTTGGGCGGCATACAAAGGGGAAGGGGTTATGTCCGGGTGGGCTTATAAGCGGAACAGAAGAAATGTTTCGGAACGATAACTTTCGATTAGAAATTTCGATGTCCAAAAATTCGCAAAAGTCAACAACTGCGCAGTATTAGACACGCAGCCAGACTTTTCTATGTAACCAGAAACTAGTTGTACAACGCATTTTATGCATGGTTTGTATGTTAGCGGCATTCACAAAGTTCATGAAGCAAATTTAGCTATAGGCGAGTTTCTGCCGACGTCATTGTTTACATTCTGCTTCATTAGCACACAACTTTTAAGTCGGAGAAAGAACAGAGATAAACAACGACTTTAAAACTCGAGACTGCTTATCAAATAAAATTGTGTGACCGAACTTTCAGTTCTATAAAAGTAGTTTCAAAGAAAAAATCACTACTCAAAAAATGAAAAGCAGCTGGAGGCAAGAACGATAATGAGCCGTACATTCTTTGTAAAAATGTCCAATTATTAAAACCACATCATGGAAAGATTACTCAGCACATCAATATCATATTTTGGATTTTGTTTTGTTGAAACATTTCATTATGATGAAATCATTGAATCGTCATTTTTGCATGATGAAGCAAAAAATATAGACAAAAACTCACCTATACAAAACTCAAGCGAGGTGTCAGTATGTCAAATGCGCTTGCCTTGCATTTAAGTATCCGTGTTGATGTTTTATAGTAAGAACTGCCTTATTAATCACGTTTAATTCTGTTAATGTTCTGTTATATCGTCATTAAGAAATACGGTTCATGTCTCGCGTCAATTCTGAGGCCAACTACGAGTTGTTACTGATTGAACTCTAGAATTTAGTTCCCTTATCTACGTTTTTCTGGGAAACTGCGATTGAGGTACAATTTCTTAAAAGAATGTTCGAGTGTCACTTAGTGACGGTGTCTGGAGACAAAAACACAAGGCACAAATAGCCAGTTGGCTACAAGAGGCAACAAAATGGTAGCCTAAGTACAAGGTTTAGTAGCCATATGTATTTTCAACGCGTAATCCGTACTACATCTGTGTCTGTAGCTGTGTGTGCAAGAATCATAAATTGCATTTGTTTCCAAAGTTGTTTGCTCAAGAAAGCGCATGACTTTCATTCGTTCATCATATGTTAAACATTTTATTAGAAACATTAACTCTTAATTAATCAATCGCAAAAGTTACACACAATCTTGTAGTAGGCAGCTGCCTTTAAGTTTCAAAAATCTAGTACCCAGGGTTCACTTTTTGGTACCATTGGCCACCTATAGGTGGCAAGTTCGATCTAAATGCAATTAGTGCTGATGTTATAGCTATGCCATATTGTTTGGTAAACGTAACAATTTCGTAGGCTTTACTTTTCAACCGTCATATAAAAAATATGTTAAAGCCTCTACCTAAAACAAAAATAACCTGTGGCGTTCAAAGATAACAAAAAAAAAAACCCTCATAACTTACGTTTCTCGCGAATTGACGTCAACATTGCCACAAATACATAATCTACAAGGACAAGAGAGGCTCCATCGGCGAACAGGGCATCCCACAGTAGGAGTACGTCTGCGAATGGGAACTCTCGACCGAACAGCAACCTGATCCAGCGCCTAGTGATGACACTTGTGTTAATTAATGTCCTTTATTATTCTTATAAGTAAACTCAAATCATAAACAACACGCTAGCTCCTTATTGACTGACTTTTAGTTTCTACCATTCAATGACGAAATTGTTGTTCTACCGTATAATAGTTTAATGAATCTAAAAGCCGTATTCAAAGCTACAAACTAACTTTGGTTAAACATAGTAAAAGTTAACTTAGAATGAGTTGCTGGTCCGCGGTTATCTGGTTGTTGTTTGTTTGCCGCCATTAGCTCCACCAACTACGAATTTTCTTGGTTTACTGCTTAGCCTTCTTTCGCCAGTTTATTGCATTGACACGCAGCATTGCCTCCAACACCAGGGTGTTGTGGCTTTTTCCCTTTGGAATCTGTGACAGCTTAGACAATTCATTGCCCTTTATCGATGCCAACCTCTACGACGATGTGTTCCTTTGAATGCAACAACAACTCAAATTACAACAGTTGCTTCGTCTACAGCAGCACCCAAGTTAGCAGCGTCAATCGCCGCGATTTTAAACGCGTCTTTAGTTTCAATTGTCAGTGCTACCGCCTCAACAGCCATCACTTTCTCTTTTCAGTGGCTCAATCTTCTGTCCAGTTTCTGTTAGTGACCAGGTTTGAAAAGCCTGCCTCATAACTCAGTCGTGCTCAACGTTCCATTCCAACCGGGCCTCAACATTCCGGTGTGGTCTGAATCGGCAACTTTAGTACCTTCCCTCTTGGCTTAGTATAGATTCCTCAAGCAGTGTATGCTGTCTCCATTAAGCGCCCCTAATGTGTACCTTCATTAAGCTCGGCGTACTACATGTCAGGGCTCCAAGCGAGCACAACTCAGTTGACCTTATCAGCGTTTTGCAAGACTCGGGCTTGTCGCCTTTTCTCACTCGCACCCTTTAAATCAATCGTTTGTCAAGGGACCCTGCTATGCTCCTGTTCCAGGCAAGGTGTATGTAAATTCCTTGATCTTGAAGATTTAGACGGATCATTACCAGGTGGATGAAGATGGGTCATTACAAGGTGGATGAAGACGATGTATCACTACCAGGTGAATGGGAACCAGTGATTATAACCAGGTGGATTGGGATGGATCATTACCAGGTGAATGAAGACGGGTCATTTTTCCGAAGCAAAATAAAATTAGCGCTATAACGAGGTGACCATCAAAGAAATTGCCTAAGGCGGGGTTCCACAACACCATCTCTGTTACAGTGTGTTGCTGTTATTGTTGCTACCACCGTAAGAGAGTGCTGAGTGTTGCCGTTACTGTTGTTTTAGTATTTCTGTTACTAGAATTATTTCATTACTCACATTCCATACAGCTGAGGGGCGATCTCGAGGGTCTTTAAATGTATCCATAGATCAGAATCAAACTTTTTCAGCATGTGATCTTGAATTCGATTCAATTTCTTGACAATTGCACTAGACTGAAGCAAAAGAAGAGACGAAACATCAATTAATAACGACAAAATATTGGCCTATGAAGCAAATGAAAAGCCAGCACATGCAAAAAAAGTTTGAAACTTCAATTTCGAAAAGCCTTTATTTGGCCAAAACTGGAATGTATATTAGTAAATTAACATTGACAGCACCAAAAACTCTATAAAGTAGCCATTCATTTTGCTCGCCTTGAAAGCAGAAACGGTCTTTCAACAAAATCAGATGTCGGCAATTTTCAGGAATTTGGTAACTTTTCAGAAAAAGGCTAAATACACGGGGCAATGCCTCTGGCAAGTCAACCCAAGAACTAATGCACTTCCTTGAATCCAAGGAAAAAAGAGAAGCGTTTCTTCACCTAAATTAAACAACAATTTCCTGTATCAGGCAAAATACTGAAATATCATATACTTCACTGTAGTGAAATAAAGGCAATTTTTGGTGAAACAAAATGTTCTGTTTGGCTAAAATTTTCGAAGAAATAAAGTTACAGCAAGTGAAATGAGTGGAGGTGAACTACGGTTGATATCGTAGTAGTATGAAATCAGGTCAAGCAAACTACTGATCGTTTAGTGTGCTGGATCAAGTTTCTCACAATCCTATGTTTATTTTCTTGTTTCATCATCTTTTGCGGTGCGTTAATAAATTCAAAGTATTGTTTTCTAATTTCAAAGACATTTTCAATGAACAGAAAAGTATCACCTTCGTAAAAGTGATCTTAAATTCTATTTTCAGTAACATTCAGCATTTAAAATTATTTTTCAGACAAAAGAAGTTCTTACCGTTGATGTTTGCTGGTCGTCAGTAAACGGCGAGGCGTGAGGATCCAGCAGCTACAAAGATACAATTATCTCCATCGTCAGACATTGCTCACAGTTACCATTAACTTCAGCATGTTTCATAAAGTAATTTACGAGTAAGTATTTGAAGGCCTGAAGCTAAGTTACTTGTTTAAACTTTTAACTTAAAAGTAGTAAATATAAAATTGATTATTATTAGTTATATAAATATTTCGAACCCCTGGCTTTGCGAGTGATAAGAGTACAGTCAGAAATGATCGCATTTGACGACATGATTAAGGATGGAGAACAAGAAATGAATTACAAACTACAAAACAAACATCTCGATTGGCAAAGAACGTACTACAGCATAGTCTGTACACTTTGGCAATTTTCAAGAATGAACAACGTTCCAAGGTGTCAAAACCTGAAAACTGGATTAGGTACAAGACGGACTCTATCACTGACATAAGAAAGCATTACGGTACAGATTGCATCTCCACTATATTAAGTGCTCTTCAACATCATACAATATCGCAGGACTTCACAAGTATATCCACGATCTAAACACTTGCACCAACGAAACTTGTTACCAACAGATCAAGATCAACCAACATTGTTACTGACACAAGTACAAGCTGCATCAGTTACCACCATATCATTATCAGCAAGATTAAACAAAAGTGCAAGATATCCAAGATCTAAACCTGAAACCAGTAAAACCTTGTCACCATCAGTAAAAAACAAAAGTGAATAAGAATCAAAGGTACCTTTACTTTGACTTCTTCAACTGGTTTGTGCTGATACCACTGTCCAGTTAACTCCATCAACTGGCAAAACAGTGCACTAGGTTAAAAAAAAAAGAACAGAAGTTTTGTTAGCTCCAAACATATTGCTTTAACTAGCCTAAAATAAAAATGTCAATACACGCAAAAAATGATGAATAACTGAACAAATTATTGGTAGCTTAAGGTAACGAACGTCAGAAATAAAACAAATACTGACAGCATATGCTACTTAACCTATTACTACTTACAAAGCATCGTGTTCAAGGTAAAGTGGATCCATAAGATATTTAGCGGTTTCCCTGGAAAGCAATTCCCAGTTGGTTAGAAACAGGCATCTTATAACAAAGTATGACATGTATATTGTAAACAACACGCTCCACAGAGGAACAATGGCTGAAGCAAAAACAGTAAGTTGCTTTTGATGAAAATGAGTTGGTGACACTTAGATAAGAACCAAGGTAAATTACGTTGTTTGGTAAGTTATGTAACGAAAACAAAGGGGAGAAATTGGTTGGGACATAGTCAGGACCAAGTGATGATCTGGAGGGACTTATCTGTATGCAGCTAGAGTGAAGGGCCGCCGTTTGGGTAATAACTAGTAAGACTGAGCTCTTACTGTATATTCTATGTAGGTCGTAGAGTTTCACTGGTAATGAAACAACTCTTCAATATAAAAATATCATGTCCTTTTCTGAGTAGCAATGACAGAAAGTCACAAACATTAATCTTTAGGTGTGCCTTCGAGCTTTTCGACATAACCATTAAAGGGGAGAAATTGGTTGGGACATAGACATAAACATTGCAACAGACCACAGGAAACGATGCCAAGGACCCTAGTGATAATGAATTGGTAAAATGCATAAGTGAACGGTGACCAAGTTTAAGGGTTAGTCAATACCTTAAGAATGTGAAAGTCAAAGTGTTTAACTGCTAAGATAACATAAAGGAAATAAAGAACTGGTAAACTAAAATTCACTTACAGATTACTGCCTTCAAGATATTTATATATTTTGGCCTCTGAATCCAGAACATACACAATGGGTGCAAGAAGTTCGTGCATTCCCTTCAAGAAGAAAGATTTGTAAATCAATTAAAAGCAAAGATTCGATACGATTTTAAAACAGGTTTTGTATTTTACCATATATCAACACATCTCGAAAATGCAGAATGGATCCAAACCAATGGAACGGAATACTTGAAATAAGTTAAGTACACAATGTCTCTTTTCAACTATTTCACAAGGTATGTTACTGAAAGCAGAATATGAATTTTATTAACTCTAGAACAACCTGAAGTAATTTTATACTTTTACTCTTGAGTAAAGTCAGTTGAATGCACTCTCAATCCAAAATAACCTACGACCTTTAAGTAACTATCAATTTGCATGGTCAGATGCAAACATTCAAAAAGAGTACACTTGTCCTATAGTAAAGAGCCTTTATCTCACTAAAACAATTATTTTTATGAAAAAAGAAGTGTCATAGCACATTTGTTTTACTAACCTGTTAGTATCCAAGATCCTCATTCCTCTTAGAATAAAAGAACAGAATGCGCATCATAATCCCTCTGGTTGTTTTACCTATTTGTATCCGAGATCCTCATTCCTCTTAGAATAACTGAACATAATGTGCATCATAATCTCTTTGGTTATTTTACTTCCCTGCTCGTATCCAAGATCCTCATTCCTCTTAGAATAACAGAACGGAATGTGCATCATAATCTTTGTGGTTGTTTTACTTACCTGTTTGTATCCAAGATCATAAGTCCACTTACAAAAACAGAAGACTGTGCATCATAATCTCTCTGGTTGTTTTACTTACCTGTTTGCATCCAAGTTCCTCATTCCTCTTAGAATAACAGAACAGAATGTGTATCATAATCTCAAAACACTTACCTGTTTGTATCCAGTTTCCTCATTCATATTAGAATAACAGAACAGAATGTGTATCATAATCTCTATCGTTATTTTACTTACCTGTTTGTATCCGAGTTCCTCATTCCTCTTAGATTAACAGAACAGAATGTGCATAATGATCTTTCTGGTTATTTTACTTACCTGCTTGTATCCAAGTTCCTCATTCCTCTTAGAATAACAGAACAGAATGAGTATCATAATCTCACTGGTTGTTTTACTTACCTGTTTGTTTCCAAGTTCCTAATTCTTCTTAGAATAACAGAACAGAATGCGCATCATAATCTCTCTGGTTGTTTTACTTGCCTGTTTGTATCCAAGTTCCTCATTCCTCTTAGAATAACAGAACAGAATGTGCATCATAATCTCTCTGATAAGGAAAATTTAAACATCCTTTATTAAAATGCCTACAATAGTTAGCCAATCCTTTATTATTTGACATATACACATATAAATAATTGTTTTTAAGAAGAAAAACAATAATCGTTTTGCTGATTTTCAAATGACAATGAAAATAAGCTACTCAGAAATTTTTGGTGACACAAAATGGACTTGCATGGACTGTGACGTCAGTCCAGGAACACGCTTGAGCTTTTGATCTTAGCCAGAAGTGTTGCACCAACCACCTGCCAAATATCTGGTGGGCATTTTTTGAATGATAAAAACAATTAATTTCAATACGAAAATACTCGGACTATTAAATTTTTGGACAAAAAGAAAACGTTCAAAAATTCTTAAAATTGTCCGATAAAAATTAACGTCCGAACATTAAATTTCAGAAAGTTTTAAAATTTATTTAAGATTTGAAAACCTTAGTGCGGTCAGGAACATTTTCAAAAGACTGTAAATCAATTTTACAACTCGGGTTATCATCTTCCAATACAATGACAGATTCCTTGAAGTCGACAAATACCTCTTCTGTGTTTGTCTCATCTTTTGAACCAACTGTTTCACTACTCTTGGCGTTTTCGACGTTTCATAGGCTTGGTGTTGTTTGTAAACCAGTTTAGTTTCGTTGATAAGTTTTAAAAGTATATTTAGTGTCGTCGTTGGCCTGAAATTTACGGGTAAAATGTCCGAAATTTGATGTGGGAAAGATTTTAGGTCCGAAAATTTTCGTTTAATATTGAAGTACTTTCCTAAAGCAAGCCTTGAAATCAAGTGACACATAGAAAGTGTGTTCCTGGGTTAATGCCATATCCTTTTCGGTTGGTCCGGTCCCTTTGGTTCACAGTCGATGATTTATGAACTTGTAGTTTTTCCTTTCCAAACGTGTACAATATATTAGCAAATGCAAAACAAATATATTACGTAACGCCCGTTACCTCTTCAGTGTTCAGAACATATTTGTTTTGCGTTTGCAAATATATTGTACTCGTTTGGAAAAGAAAAAAAATACAAGTTCACAAATCATGAAGAAAACAACGAGCCATTAACTATACAGATTAACAAAGGTACATAGTCCTTGTTACCAAAACCTAAGAAAAATGTAGTTTTAGCCAATTTCAGCAGCTCTTTAATCTAACTTCACAACATTTTTACCTTAAGGATCAGAAAAAACTGGAAGACATTCTGGATGAAGATCATTGAGTTTACTTACTTGACTCTTGTTCGTTGGAAGTACTCAATTTCTGGAAACCTTTGAAAAAAGAAAGAAGGAACTTTGTGAGCCTGAGTATAACACACAATAAATACCATAATTACAAGATGTATGTCTGATTGGCTTCGTTAGTTTTATTCAACTTGCATTAAATATAAACAATTGGATGAAACAAATATTCTGGTATTATTTGAAAACTTACAGTCGATCCAAATCTTGTTTGATGGCATTTTTCAATTCACTGTTTTCGAAGTACTGTTTCCAAGGGCTCTGGAAATGTAAAACTAAATGTGATTAATAATGAATTTAATAGAAACAAGAATACACTGTTTTGGTGTGTTAGTTCCAACAAAGCTCATCACACTGAAGTATTCTGACATTGGTGACAACCTTGCTCAATCTTGAGGCTAAACTCGACTTAAGAAGAGCAAAATAATTTTTCCGATATTGGCTGGAGATACTGTATAGTTGCACCTTGAGAACAATATCCTATGAAGCTTTGGTCTTTCTCTGTGTGTGTAATATTAGCTAAACTTTTACATGCATCAAGAACAAAGTAAGTCTCTACGCTAAGTTTTCAAGATGTGGGCAAAGATGGATCTCTTTACCTAACCATCAAACTCCTAACATTTCCATTTGAATTGAAGTATAAAGAGCAACTTGAAAAAAAAGATTGAATCACAATTGACCAAAAAACACAATTTCAAGAATTTTCAAAATAAATAAAATATGAACATGAAGCCCAGTTTGAAGTGGGGGATATGGTTATATTTACTCAAGGGTGTCCAAACAACTATCAAGGGAATTGAAGGTGCTTTGTATGAAGCATCCAAAACAAGCTAAGGAAGGCCAGTGTTCTAGCCAGCTAAAACAAAGGACACTGGGTGCCTTACGCTTGTCACATGAAAATATAACAGCAGCTGTTTCTAGTATATGCTCTCTGGTTTGGCAGTTGCAAAGCAAGTTCTAAGAGAAACTGCAGACTGATTATTTTGGTTCAGAATTACATTGTTCAAAGGATTGTTCAAAATGCTCAAGAATTTGGAAAAATATTGAGTTGAAACATCAAATTCTGCTTTTCGAATACAATTCTTTATGATTCTAAGGCTGAGGCCCTGAAAACAACAATGCAACAGGAAAAACAATCAGATGCTACAACCTTTCGTTTTGGCCTAGCTAGAACACTGAAGGTTAAAGTCCTGAAAAAGATGAACTTTCAGCCTTGCTAGTGTACAGTATGATACAGTAGCTGCCATAGTCTTTTAGACCAACTATGTTGCAGTTTCTTAACATATAATATTTTTTCTAATTATTAGCTCACATGCTCTTCCTGGGACAAAGGGTTGTTCAGCCGAAGGTCAGCAGCTCCATCTTGTTGTTTGTTTGGATCTACAAGAAGCTTGGTAAACAAAAACATACTTAACATCAGTTTCAGAAATATCCAAAATATTGCACGAAAAGAGCCCATGAAACCTTTAATGTTCAATTATTTGTTGCAGTTACCTTGTAGAAAAGACACATATTACTGTAAATAATTATATATCAAACCACATAATAAATGCATTCAAGAATAAATACCAAACCTCTTCTTTGAGGGTGCTATAGTCATTTCGCTGGATCTGCATTGACTTTATCCAGCTATCTCTTTCCTCAGGAAGGCAATCAAGAAAAACCTTAAATTTGAATAAAACATTGTTTAAATCGGTTTGCAAAACCATCAAATTTCAGCAACTCAACTACAGTATTATATGAGCACTGTTGTATGTGAGACCGGGTCTAACTACAATTTTGTTTCTCTTTTAAAACTGAAAAAATTTTATGTACATGACACAGTATTCAAACAGAACTTCACTTATGACACAGTCCAAGATTGCTATAAAATATATCCTGTTAGCAGCTACATGTTGTCAAAAGTTAATGTATTGTAGGTTTCACTTTAAACCTGCAGCCTGTCCTTCAAGGCTCTAGACCCAGACTTTGCTTCCCATAAAGTAGGTTGATTGAGCTGGCATTTTCCTTATATTACTACTCAATAAACCTGAGTTGCATGGTCTTGCTATAATGGATGTAGGATTATATAATTTATGAACATCTGGAGGCTTTCAGCGTGTGATACATAAATATATTATACAAAGGTGTCCAGCTTCTAGGGTATTGGTACCAGTCTAGGGAATGATCCCAAGCAAACTTTTTAACTTGTCACTGAAACAATGTACATCTGGCCAGGGTTTATTTCCAGTGTCTAGGTATGATGATACAAAGCAAGAAAGGATTGAGCCTGTAGGTAAAATGTCATTTCATTGTTGACAGTATGAGATTTGCTTAATAACAGACTGTGAGCTATGGACAACTTACTAATGCAATGCACACCTCTCACAAATGTTGACATCAGTGCATTACCTCTTTCACTCCCATGGAGTTTATCAACAGTTGGCTCAAATAAACATAAAAATTTAAAGTATTTAAGCTTTCATGTTCAAACTTGTGCTTTTCTGTGCACAGAACTGACTTACCCTCCAACATACACTCCTGAATTTTGAATATCTCAACTTCCCATCAAGAGCATGTTGACTGAGCTGAAGGTAAAAAAAAAGACACTCAATCCCATGCAGTATTTTTCAATAAAAAAATATCCAGGGAAAAATCCTCATTACATACTGGCTAACCCTGTACAAAACAACAACTGGCCCCCAAAAAGTATGCCCTTCTGATAACCAGTTCTAGAAATACAGGCCATTTTTAATTTGATACCCAGTGCTAGAAATATTATGAAAATGATACCTTGAAAAACAGACCAAGTATATTTAGTAACTCCTCCCTCCTCCCTTTCCATGGCTAAGGCAACGAGTAAACTAAGCTAGGGAGGTCAGATACCTGGCTGTTGCAATAAGAGGACTAGGCTATGGTAGGAATATGAGAATAGGTAAAGGCAGCAAGGAGACTAGGCAAGGCTGGGGCAAGAGACTGACCTAAGGTAGGGGTGAGAGACCTTGTAAGGTAGGGATGAGAAGCCTTATAAGGTAGGGGTGAGAGGCCTTATAAGGTAGGGATGAGAGGCCTTATAAGGTAGGGATGAGAGGCCTTACAAGGTAGGAACGAGAGACCTTATAAGGTAGGGGTGAGAGACCTTTAAGGTAGGGGTGAGAGAGCAGGCTAAGGTAGGGATGAGAGACCTTATAAGGTAGGAATGAGAGACCTTATAAGGTAGGGATGAGAGGCCTTATAAGGTAGGGATGAGAAGCCTTATAAGGTAGGGGTGAGAGGCCTTATAAGGAAGGGATGAGAGGCCTTATAAGGTAGGGATGAGAGGCCTTATAAGGTAGGGATGAGAGGCCTTACAAGGTAGGAACGAGAGACCTTATAAGGTAGGGGTGAGAGACCTTTAAGGTAGGGGTGAGAGAGCAGGCTAAGGTAGGGATGAGAGACCTTTTAAGGTAGGAATGAGAGACCTTATAAGGTAGGAATGAGAGACCTTATTTAGGTAGGGATGAGAGAACTTATAAGGTAGGGGTGAGAGACCTTTAAGATAGGGATGTGCGAGCAAGCTAAGGTAGTTGGTGAGGAGACAAAGCTTACTTTGCTAAGGCAGCAAGTCTGATAGGCTAAAACTAAAATAGGGGAGAAGAGACTGGGCTAAAGACCAAAGAAGAGAAGAGATTGGGCTAAGGCAGAGAGGAGACTAGACTAAAGTAGAGGAGAAGCAACTGGTCTAAGTCAGTGTGGAGACTAGACTAAAATAGGGGAGAAGAGACTGGGCTAAGACAGTGAGAAGGCTAGACTAAAGAAGAGAAAAAGGGACTTGGCTAAGGCACTTAAGGAGACTAAACTAAAGTAGGGGAGAAGAGACTGGGCTAAGGCAGTGAGGAGACTAGACTAAAGTAGAGGAGAAGAGACTGGGCTAAGGCAGTGAGGAGACTAGACTAAAGTAGGGGAGAAGAGACTGGGCTAAGGCAGCGAGAAAGCTAGACTAAAGAAGAGAAAAAGGGACTTGGCTAAGGCTCTTAATATAAGGAGAATAGACTAGATCCATTTTCTTACTTCATTATAGTTGTGCATTGTGTGAATGTAAGAGTACTAGTTTATTAAGATTGTTAGTATTATTGTTTCCCCTCCATTTATCTCTGATTTGTTATACAATACTTTGTAAAGTGGGCATCCGTCTAGACTAGCTGTCATAGTTATTTTGGGTGCCCAGTCACTATATTTTATATTCCTTCTATTCAACAAGCTAAGTTTTCTTTTTGTACAAAATGGTGCAAATAAAATTGTTGTTGTTGTTGTTGTTGTTGTTAAGTAGGGGAGAAGAGACTGGGCTAAGGCAGTGAGAAGACTAGACTAAAGTAGATAAGAGACTGGTTACAGTATACTAATGTACTACTAATGTAGCGATGAGACTAGACTAAAGTAAGTGCGAAGTGACTTGGCTGAGGTAGTGAGGAGAATAAACAAAAATTGGCCTGAAAAAGTGAACAGAAAACCTAGGGCAGGCTGGGCTAAATACAAAGCAGCAGTTGACAAGTGACAATACATTGAGGAGGTTAGGCCAGGGGGGGGGGGGGGTAGTACAGGTTTTAAACATTGGCAGTGAGTGTAGGCTAAAACAGAGGAGGAGACTAGACCAAGGCAGTGAGTGTAGAGTAAAGCAGAGGTGGAGACTAGACCAAGGCAGTGAGCGTGACTAAAACAGAGGAGGAAACTAGACCAAGACAGTGAGTGTAGTCTAAAGCAGAGGAGGAGAATAGGTCTAGACAATGAGTGCAGGCTAAAGCAGAGGAGGAGACTAGGCCTAGACAATGAGTGTGAGCTAAAGCAGAGGAGACTAGACCTAGACAGGGGGGCTGAGTAGACCAAGGCAGAGTAGGAAACTAGACCAAGGCTGAAGGGGAAGAGACTAGACCAGAAAGGGGAGGAGGAGACTTGACCAAGGCAGAGGGGAGGACTAGACCAAGGTATGCACAGGGGAGGAGACTAGAC